>JANAVB010015800.1:10898808-11023602 GCA_029216955.1 Iris pallida
CGTCCCTGGTCCTCCGGTCCCGTTAATAATTTTTTATGTACAGTATAAACTTAAGAACTATTTTCATTCTAAAAAAATATATGAACTATTTTCATTCTAAAAAAAATATAAGGCATGTTGATAAAATCATGTTTTCATAATAAAAAATTTTACTAGATAGATCACGAATCTATACCAATGGGTTGCACATATGAATAAAAGTAATCGGGATTGAAGATTTACCGGGACGGAGAATACTATATCTATACCCGGCCCTGAACCCGACTGTAGAATTTTTGTAATCTCCTTCCTCGTCCCCTTTTAAATCTCCAAACACGTTTCCGTCGGAGGAAAAAAAAAATTCGAGTTGTCGTCGTATTCAAAAAATATTGGCATCTCTAGTGAACACCCTTAAGTGATTGATTGTACTTCAATCATTGCTTTTATAATAAAATCAAATAATAATATGTAGGGCTAATTAGCATTTAAATTCTGAATTTTATATCAGCTTAGAATTTAAGTCATGACATATCAAATTGAAGAGTTTGACATCTTGATTTTTTGTTTTTTTCCCTATTATACCCTCACCAATATATTTCAGAAAGTTTTATTATCAGACATGGGAGGAAGGTTATAATGGGAAGAAAAAAAATTTCAAGGTCTAAACATTGCAATGGAACATATCAGAACTTAAATTCAAAACTGATATAAAATCCATAATCTAGACCCTAATTGGCCTAATATGTATGTATCCAAGCTTTTTCTTAGTGGCCTCCTTGTAATGATCATCAAATGAACTGTATAAAGCATATCTAAGTAGAACACTGACAAATTATCTTAGCATTGCAGACATAATGACTTTACTATTGAAGTTCCTTTTTTTTTTCCATTTATCCCTACCTCTCAATTTTGTTTCGGATGGGTTGGGTTTATCTGAGTCTTTGGTAGACACATTGAGGACCCTTTTTTTACATTCAAAAGATTATATAGAAATACCAAAATTTCATTTTTTTTTAGTCATTCTAAAAAAAAATGTATACTCTAAGGACTTTGTTATTGTTGTTTCTAAAAATTTGGTAGGTTTAAATCTAACAATGATAATTTCCTATTAATAATATATATACTAAAATTATAAATTTTAGAATCTTTGAATTTTTGGGGCCTAGTGCAATGCTCAGAAAATGACCTGGACACATCTGTTGCATCCAAACTAAAGTAGACCAAAGTTCCTCCAAAAGAAGCTTTAGCATGACTAGTCCACAAATTAAGCATTGTTCCATCAGTACAACATATCAAACCCTGGCAAAGAAAAAAAAATTTGAGTTACCCTCCTTTATTTATCAATATTTACAATGTACCACACTGCTTTACCATAAAGCACGAACTTCCTCTCCCCTCCACTTTTAACAGAAATCATCCATAGCTGACGGTCAACTCATTTGACCAAAAAATTGGAAACAAAATACCCCTTCGTCTTTCTTCCCTCCCGCAACACCGCGCGTCCCGAACTATGGCTGTCGCGTCTGCCGTGCATGCACCTCCACCCCCCCCCCCCCCCCCCCCCCCCCCCACCCTCCCGCCTCGTCACGCGACCCCCGCAGCCCCCCCCTCCCGCAGGGCTGTGCGCCCCCCGCGCCATGTCTGCCCCCGCATCCCCCCCCCCCCTCCTGCTTCATCGCGTCGCCCCCACGCCATGGCCGCCTCGTCGTGCGCCCTCCGCACCTCACCGGACCCCCAGAGGAACCACGGGGCCAGGAAGACGGAGGGGAGGTGGGGTCAACTGCTGGCCTGAGGTGGGGGGGAGGGGGTCGACTGCTGACTGGATGAGGGAGGGGGGTCGGTGGGGGTGGGGTAGGAGTTTGGGAAGAAGAAATATGAAGGATATTTTCGTCAAAAAATATCGGTCAAAGGGATTGACCGTCAGCTATGGATAATTTTCATCAAAAATGGGAAGGTTCGTGCTCTATGGTAAAACAGTAAGGTGCACTGTGAATATGGATAAATAAAGTAGAGTTGAATTCAAATTTTCTATTAAAAAAAACATGAAAGTTTCAAAATGTGCACATATATACTTTGCCAAAAAAAAAAAAAAAAAAGGAGATCATTCCAACTCTTTTTCTTTTCTCTTTCCCGAGACCCAGACTCGGCTATCTCTTAGGGGGGCGTTTGGTACGCGGTATTTTTTTGTATTTTCGAAAAATTTTAAGATGAGAATTTATTACCACGTTTGTTTGGCTTATAAAAAATTTATTCCCGGAAATTATAAATACCCGGGTAAATAGTTTACCCACAAAACATGAAAATTCTATCCCTTGAGAATAGGTGGGTATTTTTTTTTGCCCGGGCAGAAAAAAAAATTGTCTAATTTTTTTCCTTCTTTTTTGATCAATTTTGATTAGTTTTGAACAAATTTTTTTCTTTTTTTTGTCGTTTTTATCGCTTTTTTGTCGTTTTTACCCTTTTTTTTCTTTTTTGTCACTTTTTGATTATTTTTTTGTCGTTTTCATCATTTTTTTATCATTTTTTGTCGTTTTTACCAAATGTTTGTCGTTTAAAGCGAATTTTTTGTCGTTTTTACCCTTTTTTGTCACTTTTTTATTATTTTTTGTCGTTTTTATCGCTTTTTTGTCGTTTTTATCAATTTTTTGTCGTTTTAAGCGATTTTTTGTCGTTTTTACCCATTTTTTGTCATGTTTTGATTATATTTTTGTCGTTTTTTACCCATTTTGTCCTTTTTTGTCAAATTTTGTCGTTTTAAGCGATTTTTTGTCTTTTTGTAGTTTTTTTTGTTTTTACCGATTTTTAGTCATTTTTTGTCGCTTTTTTGTCATTTTTACCGATTTTTTGTCGTTTTTGTCACTTTTTGGTTATTTTTTTGCGTTTTAACCGATTTTTTGTCATTTGGTCGTTTTTACCGATTTTTTGTCGTTTTTGTCGCTTTTTGGTTATTTTTTTTTGCGTTTTAACCGATTTTTTGTCATTTTAACCGATTTTTTGTTGTTTTTTGTCGTTTTTGCCACATTTTGGTTTTTTTGTTGTTTTTACCGATTTTATGTCGTTTTTGTCGTGTTTTGGTTATTTTTGTCGTTTTCAACATTTTTTTTGTTATTTTTTGTCGTTTATATATTTTTTGTAGCTTTTTGGTCATTTTTGTCGTTTTTAACCGATTTTTTGTCGTTTTTCATCGCTTTTGTCGTTTTTTGTTATTTTGTCGTTTTTATCGATTTTTTGTCGTTTTTTATCCTTTTTTTATATTGTTCATTTTTTTCGTTATTATTGTTTTTTATTTTTTTTTTCGGGAATATTTATATTGTCACTAAACATGGAAATGTAATTTTTTCAGAAAATTTAATTCCTTGAAATTTGATTTCCAAAAATATAGAATTTCCGACTATATAGTATTCCGCGAACCAAACGAGGCCTTAATGGAAAGTTGGCTAAGACCCAGTCACCCCACCACTCTTGCTTCAAATGGGTCTTAATCCATATGGCCATTGGTCCACTGAATTTTTGTGTGGGAGGGGGGACACGAAGCACATCATCATAAAAACCAAAGAAAGAAGGAAAAGAAGATTGGAGAGTAAAGCCATTGCAAATATTGCAGGCGGAGTGAGCTTGGCACCCCACTTTCTACATCATTGGTGAGTCTTGCCTGCCATTGTTGTCCCCAAATGGGTCCATTCCATTCATTTTTTATACTCATTGGAGGAGAAGGGTTTTTACGGGGGGTGAAAGTAATATTAGATTTGGTCAATGTTTATATTACTACTTCGAATCTATCGAGAAAGGAAACAAGGATGGAAAGTAGCAAACTAAGATTAGGTTTTTTTTTTTTTTTCCCAATTTGTAACTTTCTAATATAGATTGTGCAACTCGAACTAATAGATACTACCAGGGACGGAGTTAGGCTTTCGAATTGGAATAGACCAGGTTAAGTTGGAATATATATATATATATATGCACATACCAACAGCCCTAGGGAGCTCCGCCCCTAGATACTACACCAACAATGAGCAATAAGATAGTACTTGTCCAAGACATCGTAACTAAAAATAGACCTAAGTGAATATAATTTTAAGATTTAAGTACGATATGATTTTTATTAGTGTTACGAAGAATGATACCCTCTGAAATTGAATTGAAACAATAAAATTAAATGCATATTTAAATTTTTTTTTTTTGTATAAAGATTTGTTTTTGTAATTTATACTATGGGGTTGTGAAACTAAAACTGCTATGGTTTTTTATCTTGAGTGGAACAGACATCTACATAATTTTCGAAAACTTGGATTTTTGTAGATAATTTACCTTGAGTGGAACAGACATCCAGATAAGTTTCCATGCAGAAACGCCAAACCTATTGACTTTTTAATTGTTGTTTTTAAAAAAAACGATTAACAGAAATCCCAGACTATTTGGCGAGTTGAATCTTTGTAGATAATTTTCGAAAACTTGGATTTCTTTATCGAATTTCACCAGATTTTGGCACCTTTTAGAAAAATTTCGGCTGACAAATGCCATCCTAGAGATAGAGAGATCTCTTGTTCACCTGTGATCATCATTTGAGCTCTCCACACCACCCATTTGTGTAGCTTTTCAAGTGGTGTAAAAAAGGAAAGCACACCAAGCATCAAGTGTTCGAGAGAGAGGAAAAAAACAGATGTTAAACTATGCAATCATATTCTCATCTCTTCCTTTTGGAGAGACCTATGCCAATCATCTCTCAACCTTGGATTTCCAATCCTCTTCCAAATCACGCTCACTCTCTCCTCACTTTCTAGCTAGCTGATAAAGGAGGAGTGGGTGGTGTTGGCCAGAGTGAGGTTATTGAATGTGCTTCCCAAAATGGGGCCTCTTTTAGCTAGAGAGGATGAATACATTACATGGGTCCTGAAATTGTTCTGTTGGTTGGTTGGAAGGAGGCATATGTGGGCTAATATCCCAAGAATAGATATAGTAGGAGAGTTAAAAGAGTATGGAGATGGCAATATATATATATTTTTTTTATGGAGATGGCAATATATATATATATATATATATATATATATATATATATATATATATATATATATATATATTATTTTTATTTTTTATTTTTTGGAACCAAGTAAATTATTTTCTGGAATCGCTCCCACTAGGATTCGAACTCCTGACCACTCGGACCGCATGCATCTCTCTTAACCACTAGGCTATAGGTCATCTGCTATATATATATATATATATATATATATATATATATATATATATATATATTGAAAGAAGGTAATTGTGGTTAGGGGTGAGCATTATTCGGTTTTGAACCGAAAACCGAACCGAACCGAACCGAATAAGAGATTCGGTTCGGTTTTAAAAAAAATCGGTTCGGTTTCGGTTTTGAAAATACTAAATTTTCTTATTCGGTTTCGGTTTTGGATTTCGGTTTCGGTCCAAACCGAATAATAAAATTTAGTTTATATATATAGGTATATACTATAGGTATATAATAAATATATCTAGGTATATTTAGTTATTATATATATTAACAAAAAAATACAAATAAATCCAAAAATCGAATAAACCGAAAACCGAACCGATTTAATTCGGTTCGGTACGGTTCGGTTATTGACCAATTCTGTTCGGTTTCGGTTTTGCTTATTCGGTTTCGGTCCAATTCGATTTTCGGTTATTCGGTTCGGTTGGAACCGAATAAACCGAATACTCACCCCTAATTGTGGTAAACACTACCACTAGGCTAGAGGGTCATTGGTTATATATATATATATATATATATATATATATATATATAGAGAGAGAGAGGAGAGAGAGAGAGAGAGAGAGAGAGAATAAGGGAGGTAGGGTGCCACCTCACGGGAGGGTGTCTACTTGTCACCCGCCCATGCTATCATCAAGCACATGGGTGCATGATGATAGCATGTGGGGGGTGACAAGTAGACACCCTCCATAGGGTGGCACCTCACCTCCCTCATCCTATATATATATATATATATATATATATATATATATATATATATATATATATAAAAAATATATATATATATATATATATATATATATATATATATTTATTTATTTTTGTTTTATTTTTTTAAACCAAGCGGCCGTGTCAAAGACACCCAGCCACCGCTTGGCCCGGGGGCCGTGGGCGAACCACCAAGCCGCCCCCGTGGGGGCTCGAACTCCGTCCGATGCCCCAAGTGCCGGTGCGCCTAGCCACTTGAGCTACAAGCGCCCGACATATATATATATATATATATATATATATATATATATATATATATATATATATATATATATGTTAGAAATTACTATGCCTGTTGATTCATGAGATGAAGACCAAAAATAAATTGATTGCGGAAGCGTACATGAGTCCATTGCTTGGCTTGATGGATGAAGCGATCGTCTTTTTATTGGGTTCGATCTTCCAACTTGCTACGACCCTTAATGACAAATGTGAATCCGAATCCTTTGTCCCTCTCTTTCTGTTGATGGGGATGCAGAAGAGAAAAAGAGATAACCTTCTCTTTGGTGGCCGTATGAGTTGGGGACCATAACCCTAATGAATACATATATTTATATGTTTTGATATTTCTAATTTGGCCCCTCATCAAATTAGAATTATCTCCGGTATCTACACATTAATTCCATGACAATTATACCCTTAAGCCAATTTCCAAATAGACCACTTTAATTTGGCTTAATTATTTAGATAGCCCAAACACAATTAATTTTACATGTGTGGCCCCTTAATTATTGAATAATTTCAACAATCTTCCACTGGGCCACATATGTAACCTTATAATTGTGTTAACCTTAGTGAGCTCATAAATTGCTATTTTAATACTTAGGGTATATCCGGACAATTTCGTCCATTAACCATATCAACATAGGATCAAAGCGGCATTCGTCACATATAGCGTAACTAAACCATCAATGGTCACATATACCAATATAGCTAAATGACATAGATCAATCATGGATGCGTAGCATGAAAATTATACGCAATGTGATCAATACATGTCTATTTCCAACTCGTCCTCCTTAACTTTAGTGAGATCAATACTTTAACATAATGAAAACAGAATGAACTGAATTTCCATATATCTGATCAGATAAATATCCAAAATACTTTAATACATAAATGTGTCCAAAATCAAATAGCACCCAAATATATAAAATACAAACTCCCACTGTATTGCCATATTCTTAATTAAGATAACACCCATATGAGCAGTATGCTCATGAAAGACCCTGGGTGATAATGCTTTTGTGAGCGGATCCGCTAACATGGAGTTTGTCATAATGTGCTATATGGACACTATAACCATTCTGAATTCTTTCCTTCACAACTAGAAACTTTATGTCAGTATCCTTTGACTTATACAAGTTTCTGTTGTTATTGGAATACAGTACTGCTGATTTATTGTCACACCATAATTTTATGTGGTCTTTCAACACCGTACTGTAGGCGCAGCCTTGTGACAAAATTTCGTAACCATATTCCATGAATAGATGTACCACAGCATGTTATAAACTTTGCTGCCATGGTGGAAGAAATTATGAGTACATGTTTGACACTCATCCAAAATATATCTCTATTAGTCAGCATGACCTGATGTGGATCTTCTGCTGTGTTGGCATCCAACAAAATCGGAGTCGAAATACCTTATGATCTCCAAAATTATCCGATCTCCTACAAAGAGCATATAATTCTTTGTTCTCTATTAATTACTTAAGTAGTTTGGCTGCTACCCAATAATCCATCTCATATTTGCTTAAATATCTGCCTAACATCCCAACTATGTACGCAATATCCGGACGCGTACATACTTGAGCATACATTAGACTCCCTACAACTGGTCATGAACGGGAAATCTATTATATTTTCTTAATTTTAAGGCTAACCTTAGGGTACTTGATTGAGACCGAATTTGTCTCCTTTAACGAGAGGTGTCACCTGGTTTGCATTGAATACTTTAATCAATATACAAAACCAAAAAATTATTTCTACTCCCACTAAACTTGTGATACACACAATCTTCAACAGTGTTCATCTCAAAACCAAACGAGATAATCACTTGACGTACCTTTGGCGAGAAGCTTGCTTGAGTTCATAAATAGATTTTGTCAATTTTCAAACCATATTCTTTGGGTCTTTCGACACAAAGTTTTCTGGTTGCACCATATAAACTGTTTCATCAATGTTACCATTGAAAAATATCGTTTTGACATCCATTTAATGTAATTTAAGATCAAAATGTGCAACATGTGCTATGATTGTTTTAAAGGAGTTTTTCAAATATACCGAAGAGAAAAAACTCTTTAAAATCAATCCCAAAAGTCACTAGTTACAAGACGTACTTTATACCTCTCCATATGACCCTTCGAATCCTTCTTGGTTCTAAATGTCCATTTACAACCAATGGATTTTATACCTTTTGGTAATAGGACAAGTTCTTAAACTTTATTGTCTTGCATGAACTTATACTCCTTATTTATTGTATCAATCCACTTTGAGAACTGGAACTTTCCATGGCCTGATGGAAGTTGATTAGATCATCTTCCAGTATCCACAGTCTTCCTCACGTTCCTAGAGAAATATGACAATATTATCCGAAATTATATTTCTCCTTTCTCTGGTGGACCATCTTAATATTACCGGTTCTTGAGATTGTTGAGTTTGTTCCTTAGAAATAATTACCTTATCTTGAATGGGGTGCCGCTACGTTGTCGTTGTTAAGGTATCCCAACAATGACTTATAGAGGTAATTCGACATTGTCTTATTGAGACTCCGAATTCACTTCTTGATCGTGACAGGTATAGAATCCTGCACATTGTCAAAAGTGATAGTAGAAATCGTAATTGATTCCTTCTCAAAGACAATGATCTTGACTTTATTTCTTCCCCAAACTCAACATCCTCAAAAATTATATTACACTTCTCGTCTCAAAAATAAATTCTTAGTGTGGGACCGTATAATTATAAACCCCTTGATCTGTAGCATAACCAATAAAGTAGCTGCTTATAATTTAACTTTGGTCTGTCTTTCCATTACACATTCAATATAAACATTAAAGTCTATAAAATCAATGGAATCCAAATCTCATCAGACACAAATCGTTCAACTCTATTTCTAGAGAAGTGACCTAATACTTATGTCATAATGAGGCTAAAAAAATATTATTAATTTTGCATTTAGTACCACATGACTTCACTTGCAAGATTTTATTATAAGATGCAATAATTTCAACTGAATATAGGTTATTATAATCCTTAAGAACCGTTACCAATAATATTTGAATTTAAAGATAAACTAAACTTATTATTTCCAAATGAACAATGGTAACCGAATTTGTCCATTAAGGAAACTGAAACTGAATTTCGTCTAAAAGACGGCACAATAAAAGTGTCTATCAAATCCAAATAATAATCGGTTCCTAGAAATAACCTAAAATGTCCTATTGCATCCACTTCTACCGATTTGTCGTCACCCACATAGATGTATTTTTCACCATCAATTGGCTTCGGTAGCTCAGACAACCTTGTCTATAAACACTAATGTGGATAGTAGCACCAGAATCTAACCACCACGTATTTTTAGGTAATAAATCTAAATTAACCTCAGAACAGACCAAACATAGAAATGTATATTTCTTTATACGTCATGCGTGATACTTTGTACATTTCTTCCTTATGTGTCATGTCTTATCACAAAAGAACAACCCTTAGTTTTATATTGTTGTTTCTTTTGACCTGGATCCTTAGTAACTACTGTATTCATTTCTTTTTGCCCTTAAAATTTATCCCATTAAACATGAAAATTAAAATCTTATTGGCAGATATTTTAACAACATTAACTGTAAAGAGAACAAAGCAACAAAAACAAACATGCTCTAATAAATAACCAAAGCATAAAATATAGTCAAACAAATTCAAATAATGGTGAACCCCATCTCAAGATACCTAGTACATCATTAATATCAAGTCTTTGGACAGTGATATTAACTGCAAGTGGTATTCTTGTTGTAATGATCAAACGTTGACAATAAGTCATGTCAAATAATAAGCCTATCTTTGGATCGGGTTATTATTCACATGTAAACCTTATAATTATCACACATTTATCACCACAAGTATGTGTGCAATTCGGCCAAGTATTAACCTTCCTTTGAGCCGGCTAATACCCGCATGAATATGCACACACAAACATCCGACATCCCTCGTAGACTATCTACGCAAGAGAGGTCACTTTGGCGACATCTTGTTTCAATGAGTCTACTTAGAATATTGGACAACTATTGCTAGTCATAAAAGGCAAAAAAAAAAAAAATTTGAATGTTGACTAAATTTTACAAAACTGAATCATGTCCAAAACTTTATATACATGCATATTCATAAGATTATTACTCAAATAAAGTAATCAAAAGCATAATCATGAATTTCAATTTGACAAAATTGGATATTATCGCTATAACAAAATTTATGAAATAATCTACGGAGGATATGCATCCAAAGATAATATCAAATAATGCATAAGGATTACTTTAAATAGAATAATCTATAGAAGATCAAATATATGCATTAACAGATTATATTTTACTAAAGATATGTATCAACATATTGCACCAAATAATTTATAAAGATTATACCAAAATTCATCTACTAAAGATATACACATCAACAGATTACATCAAATAAAATAATCATAAGTATGTGAATCATTTTGCATGAATTTATCGGAAACTAAATTTCTGAATCCAAATCAATAACAATATCATAAAGAAAGTGTTAAATCTGTTTTATATAACATAAAACAATAGATAATAGCAAAATATTATTTTGGTGTCTGCTTATATCTGTAGCATATCACCTTACTAATTCATGATATACTTGAAAGTTATAAAATAATGTTTAGACCCAACAATAAAATCCGAATGCTTGAAGCAACATGTGAGTTTGTAAAAAACACTCATGGCTTTCTTAATGGCCAATTCCTTACTTATCCATATAAAATTTGGCATCTATGAATTAAAACACGAATTGAAACACTTTAAATAAAAGTAATGACCTGTTGATATGGCCGAGTTGGTTTTAGGCGCCAGATTAAGGTTCTGGTCCGAAAGGGTGTGGGTGCAAATCCCACTCTCAACAAAAAGGTTGTGATGAATGGATGCTTTATATGTGGATGCAAACATTAATTCTCCAAAAGATATTGCATGCAAACATTACATCAGCAAACATTAATTCTCCAAAAGATTAATGGATGCTTTAATGTGTATATAAAATATACGTGTACTCAAATTCGGGGGTTTATCTGCAAATTGTCTTTATAATTACAGAAAGTTCAAAACATGCATTAGCAACATCACATCGACCGAATCCATTCATGCATACAAATTAAATAAATATTCAAATATTAAATGAACAACCAAATTCCAAGTGGAACTAAAACTGTAGAGAACTACGGACCGAAAATCCTAGGCATCATCCAGTTATCAATGCATACCTCAACTATTATCGAAAAATCGGAACCCTAAATTAAATTAGATCTTACGATCTAGGGTTCCTAAACAAAAATAAAAATTGAATCTAAACATTCGATCTCATAAATCAAACAGGGAGGCTCTGATACCACTTGTTAGAAATTACTATGCCTGTTGATTCATGAGATGAAGACCAAAAAATAAATTGATTGCGGAAGCGTACCTGAGTCCATTGCTTGGCTTGATGGATGTTGAAGCGATCGTCTCTTTATTGGGTTCGATTTTCCAACTTGCTACGACCCTTAATGACAAAGGTGAATCCGAATCCTTTGTCCCTCTCTTTCTGTTGATGGGGATGCAGAAGAGAAAAAGAGATAACCTTCTCTTAGGTTGCCGTATGAGTTGGGGACCATAACCCTAATGAATACATATATTTATATGTTTTGATATTTCTAATTTGGCCCCTCATCAAATTAGAATTATCTCCGGTATCTACACATTAATTCCATAACAATTATACCCTTAAGCCAAATTCCAAATAGACCACTTTAATTTGGCTTAATTATTTAGATAGCCCAAACACAATTAATTTTACATATGTGGCCCCTTAATTATTGAATAATTCCAACAATATATATATGACCTCTAGCCTAGTGGTTAAGAGAGATGCATGTGGCCCTTGTGGGCGGAGTTTGAATCTCAGTGGGAGCGATTCCAGAAACTAGTTACTCTTGTTTCAATATATATATATATATATATATATATATATATATATATATATATATATATATATATATATATATATATAATATATATATATATATTCTATGCACCATTGGATCGGGCATACACGTGCGCCCGCTCGATCCAACGGTTGAGGACGACGGGGCTCTCGCGGAACTCTGCAGAAGGGACTCTACATCCGAACCCATATATATATATATATATATATATATATATATATATATATATATATATATATATATATATATATATATATATATATACATACATGGGAGCGGATCGGGAGCCCCGCGTCCGCTCCCGTCGCCCTCGACCGTTGGATCGAGCGGGCTCGATCCAACGGTGCACAGGGGGGGGGGGGGGAGAGGCTCCCGCGGGACTCTGGAGCGGATATTTTGATCCGCCCCTTATATATATATATCCTATCTATATATATATAGGATTTTTTGTTTATTCAGTTTTGACTATTTTGATTAGGTTGAAAGTTAAAACGGAATAAATAGAACCCTAGCCTCTAAATATATTCTTTGCCTGTGATATCTATCCGCAACTATCGACCAACAATGAATGAAACAAAAACCATACATACATACATATCACATTTATAATGTGGCTAAATAATCTTTTGATGAGTGTGATTAAAGAAAGTGGTGGTGGTTGTTGAGTAGAAACACAAGGAGGAAGGAATTGAGGATATCCGGCCCTTATATATATATATATATATATATATATATATATATATATATATATATATATATATATATATATATATATATATATATCCTATCTATATATATAGGATTTTTTGTTTATTCAATTTTGACTATTTTGATTAGGTTGAAAGTTGAAACGGAATAAATAGAATCCTGGCCTCTATATATATTCTTTGCCTGTGATATCTATCCGCAACAATCGGCCGACAATGAATGAAACAAAAGCCATACATACATACATACATATCAGATCACATTTATAATGTGGCTAATTAATCTTTTGATGAGTGTGATTAAAGAAAGTGGTGGTGTTTGTTGAGTAGAAACACAAGTGTCACGACCCGTTACCCAAATTGTTGGGCCGGGCCGAGCCATGTCCAGCCTACGCTTAAGATAAAGCGCAGTAAGCTGTTCTAGAGATAACAAGATAAGACGAAATGTGCTAACAGTTCTATAAGTGAAGAAGAATCATAAATGCTCCAAACACAAAAGTCGTCGTATATAGTAAAATATCCAAGTACAAGTAAACTGAAATGTAAAACTGGATACATGTCCAGTTACAAAATGATATAGTCTAATACATGTCTACTCTCAAAAGTCTAAGTAAACAAAAGACAACTAGGCGAGGTTCCCCGCAGGAACATCCTCGTAAAGCAGAGCCGGGTCCTCGGCAGTAACTCCATAATACGAATCACAGAGCAACTCCTCCTCAGTAAGTATACCTACAACGTTATCCTGTCAGGACGGGAGCAAGTACAACCTCTACAACTAAAGTACTGAGCATATAATGAAAGAGATGTACAATAAGAAACATGGTGTGATAAGTCTATAAAACAGGAAATACTGGAAACATGGCCTCATGGTACAACTGGGATCATAATATCATAGTAACACAGGGAACATGGCATATCATGGTTTAATTGGTCATTTCTACAAATGACCCCATATAGTTTAAAAGTTTAAAACCGTAGCATGTACGTGAATCGGTCAATAGGTAGTAGGATGTACTGTGGTACATGTCAAGTTTTTCTGGTGTGCCCACACGTGCACGAACGGCATCGGTGTATATCCATACACAAACGCGAGATTCAGAAACATACGGCAAGGTCACATATAGAATGTCACCGAGCGCGGTAAGTACATACGGAGAAGGGGGTCATGTTCACGTACACTACTAGCAGTTTTCCCTTAACCCGTTATTTTAAACATGTGAGAGATATGAAAACAGTAATAACATGTGGGAGACACGAGAACGATATAAAGCATGTGAGAGATATGAGATACTGTCCTAAACATGGTAGAGACTGAAAGTAATACAACATGTAAAGTTCTAACTTGCTACCCCAAGGATCAGCATTTAACATAGTTGGTAAGTCGCAGTTTATTGTTCTAGCAGTATGTAAAGTTCGTAGAAAGTACTTGCCTCTAGCAAAGCAAAGCAAAACAAGCTGCGATAACAATGCTATGGATGTCTGGTAGCTCGTCACTGTAGAAGTAAATACAATAACTTAGTTTTACACTAAGCTAAAATACTAGGACACTAATTTGATGAAACACGACTTGTGATTGGGCACCTAGCCAAAATGATGACTTGGCATAGGAGACCAATGTGGGGTGACACACTATGTTAACTAACTTTTTAGGATCTTTATACTAGTGAGGGATGGGGTTCAACACGACTAAAACTCCAAATAACACAAAAGCTACAAGTCGTAATTAATCAATAAATAAATCAAAAGATCATTATGTTCTAACAATTTTTGAAGTTGACAAAAAGCCTAGTTTTGCATAAAACAAAGTACCAAAATGATCCTTGCTAACTATAGAAATTTATTATAATTTTTCTGGAATTTATTAACCAGTACAAATATTTTATAAAAATCAGTTTTCCTAAGTATACAGAAAATGAGTTTTGGTTTCATATGCCAAACTAGTGGCAAAACAGTAAATTAAATACTACAAAAATTATACTAAATTAGCTAACTTAACATAGTATCTAAAAACTATTTTTCCATAATTTTAGCAATATTTTAAGTATTTTTAGAAAATCAAAAACAGCTTTGCACACAATTGAAATTAAATAATTAATTATCTGCGTATTTTGTCCATGTATATAATTTGAACCAAAGTTCAAATACAGGACCCAAGGCCATGAATCAAGTCCAATATGACTTGAACAGGTCTTGAATGTGTGAAAACACATTTGAGCCCAAATACCCATGCTAGGCTTGGACACCAAATGGTTGCAGTAATTTAAATACAATAAAAATACAATTTGGTAATAGTCAAAATAAATATTATTATTTTAATAAGGCAAATTTATACAAAAGAATATATACATACCTATGCTAAAAGGATATATATAGATATATAAGGAAAAATACTTAATTTATAAAGTATATATATATATATATATACAAATATATATATATATATATATATATATATATATATATATATATATATATATATATATATATATATATATATATAAGAATACACTTAATAATATAGTGTATGTATATATAATATATATATACATAGGAAAATATATACATAAACATATATATATATATAATTTACTAACTATAAAATATATACATATATATTAAATACTGTTAAAATACAGTATATATACATATATATATATATATATTAATATATATATACATATATATATAAAAAATACAAAATAAAAAGAAAAAGAAAAGAAAACAGAAAAGAAAAGAAAAAGGAAACAGAAAGAAGAAGGGGGGGGGCTCGAACTCGGGCTAACAGAGCGCGGGGGGGGGGGGGGGGGGGGGGGGGTTAGTTGGGTCGGGCTGGCCAGGGGGTCAGCCCGTGGCTTGTGTTAGGATTAAAGTTTAGGTTTGTTTTATTTAGTTTAGAAAGGTTTATACATAAAAAAAAAATAATAATAATCCTGTGTCCTGACAGTTAGGGACACAGGAGTCCATGTGTCGGGTTGATTTATGACACGCACGACACGTGTTTGCCGTGTCCGCACTTACCATTAGGGTTGTCGTGTGTAGACGAGTCCTGTGCATGAGAACGAGACACAACAGGACACGGGGGGGAGGGTAGATGACACGTACGTGTCCAGGTCGGGGCTGCTGTCGGGGGTGGCGACTGGGCGGAGGAACGGTCGGGGCGGTGGCGCTCGGGTGGCGCTGGGCGCGGCTCAGCGCGGCGCGTCTGATGGTGGTGGTTGCGGACGGTGGTGCTCGTCGGTGGGGCTGGACGGAGTAGATGATCGGAGTTAGGGTTACGGTTAGGGTTTTTGGGGAAGAACGGTGGTGGCTGGGTGGTCGTGGGGCGTTGTGGTGGTCGTAGCTAGGTCGGGGGCTGCGGGGGTTTAAATAGAGGGGTTAGGGCGGTCGTAGGTCGGTCGGTCTGGCCGGAAATGGCGGGGGCAGGGCGCGCTGGCGGTCGTCGGTCAGTCGGGTCGTCGGGGGAGTGGGTAGATTAGGTTTGTGTTTAGGTCCCTGTAGATTTAGGTTTTACACAATAGGTCCCCACAGTAGCAAATGCAAATAATAATTTGCATTTAGTAGTTTAAAACAATTAACAAATTACAAACTGATATATTTAACAATTAAAAAAATTACATACTGATATAAAAACAATTCAAAAATTACAAAATGCTATTTAAATAATCTAATTAATTACAAAAGTCAATTAAAACATTTTAGAAAATTTGTAAATCAATATTTTAATATATAAAACTCATTTAAAAATTCTAGAAAAATTCCTAAAAATTCTAATAATTATTTTAAGGCTATAAATGACATTAAAAAAATTTAATTAGCACTAATTTAACTAAAACTGAAAAACAGGGGCTGACAAGTCTTCCCTTCTTGAAAAATTTCGTCCTCGAAATTCACAAGGATTGGAGACCCGACAATATTCTAACATAGCAAGCAATGCAACAAATGACTAAGGCTACGATCAAAACTAACCTCCCGAAACCTGTTTCGGCTCCGGCTCAAGGACTAGGCTATAAGTCTTCCCCTGAGGTCCCTTGGCTACTGGGCAGTCCCGAATCTGATGGATGGCAGACCCGCAAGCTAAATACTGACCCAACCTCTTCCTGCAGACGAGAGAGTCATGGCCTTGCCTCTTGCAGTATACACAAAAAGCTCCCTTCTGCTGCTGCTGTCGGGGTCCCGGGGTTCTAACTGGCTGGGTCGGGTGATGTGATGTAGGGGGATGGTAAGTCTGCTGGGGTGGCGTCGGTGCTCTCTGCTGGAAAGCCTGACGCTTGGACGGTCCCTCATGATGTACAGAAGCCGGCCTCTTGCTAGACAGAAGACGTTCCTCTATGCTCCGGGCCAACTCTAGGCTCTGGTAGTAGTCAGTCGTACCGTTCGCCACTATAAGAATGCCAATGTCTGGAACTAGACCATGGCAAAACCTACGGGTCATCTCCTCTGGATCAGCAACCAGACTAGGAGCGAAACGGCTCGGGCGACTAAACTCTGCCGCATACTCGTCAACAGAACGGTTCCCCTGCTGGATGTTCTGGAATCGTAGCCCCATGGCTACTCTAGCAGTGGTCAAGAAGAATTTCTTCTTGAACTGGGTCTTGAACTGGTCCCAGGTGGCTCTACCTCTCGCGAACAACGGCTCATTCCTGAACCAGACTCCTGCTAAGTCTATCAGCAGAAATCCTGCTGCCTCGACCTGAAGGTCATCCGGCATCCTAACTCCCAGAAGCTTCCTCTCTACAGAATCTAGCCAGTCATCAGCTACTACTATGCCCTCAGTCCCTGAGAACTCCTTGGGATTCAGACCCATGAAGTCCTTGATCGTCCCCGCTTTCTGCCGTGGCTCTACAGGTGGTAGGACCACGGGACGTCCCTCAGAACGCTCCATGCTCTGGCGGAGTAGGGTAGTCTGCTCCTGATGGGTTGTTAGGAACCCCTGGATCAGTGTGAGCATCTGGTTCCCGTCGAGTGTGACGGAAGCCTGGGTGGGTATAGTGATAGGGGGTGGTAGAAGTATTGGGTCCTGCCGGGCCTGTGAAGTGGAAGGTGGTATATGGGTCTGTGGATCTGTGGAGTGGGGGAATGTAGTAGGTGGAGGTGTATCAGTCGACTGGTCAGCTGACTGGATAAGGAGGGCCCCATTCTCGGGGGTAACATACTGGGATGAACGAGTAAGCACCATCTAAATTACACATAAAAAGACTTATAAGGACTTATTTAAAGTAAGCAACCATATGCAAGAAAAATCTAATTATAATAGCAAACATGTGATGTATTTCCTATGTTGCAATCCTAGCATTCCTCTAAGTGTTCTAAGCGTCTTTCCTAATGTTGTCTAATTACCTTAAGTTTCTAATTGCAGGCATGCTTGGTACAATAACGTAACCAAACAGTTTAGTCAGGACCTGCATGGGCCGCCAAAAAAATATGTCACGACCCGTTACCCAAATTGTTGGGCCGGGCTGAGCCATGTCCAGCCTACGCTTAAGATAAAGCGCAGTAAGCTGTTCTAGAGATAACAAGATAAGACGAAATGTGCTAACAGTTCTATAAGTGAAGAAGAATCATAAATGCTCCAAACACAAAAGTCGTCGTATATAGTAAAATATCCAAGTACAAGTAAACTGAAATGTAAAACTGGATACATGTCCAGTTACAAAATGATATAGTCTAATACATGTCTACTCTCAAAAGTCTAAGTAAACAAAAGACAACTAGGCGAGATTTCCCGCAGGAACATCCTCGTAAAGCAGAGCCGGGTCCTCGGCAGTAACTCCATAATACGAATCACAGAACAACTCCTCCTCAGTAAGTATACCTACAACGTTATCCTGTCAGGACGGGAGCAAGTACAACCTCTACAACTAAAGTACTGAGCATATAATGAAAGAGATGTACAATAAAAAACATGGTGTGATAAGTCTACAAAATAGGAAATACTGGAAACATGGCCTCATGGTACAACTGGGATCATAATATCATAGTAACACAGGGAACATGGCATATCATGGTTTAATTGGTCATTTCTACAAATGACCCCATATAGTTTAAAAGTTTAAAACCGTAGCATGTACGTGAATCGGTCAATAGGTAGTAGGATGTACTGTGGTACATGTCAAGTTTTTCTGGTGTGCCCACACGTGCACGAACGGCATCGGTGTATATCCATACACAAACGCGAGATTCAGAAACATACGGCAAGGTCACATATAGAATGTCACCGAGCGCGGTAAGTACATACGGAGAAGGGGGTCATGTTCACGTACACTACTAGCAGTTTCCCCTTAACCCGTTATTTTAAACATGTGAGAGATATGAAAACAGTAATAACATGTGGGAGACACGAGAACGATATAAAGCATGTGAGAGATATGAGATACTGTCCTAAACATGGTAGAGACTGAAAGTAATACAACATGTAAAGTTCTAACTTGCTACCCCAAGGATCAGCATTTAACATGGTTGGTAAGTCGCAGTTTATTGTTCTAGCAGTATGTAAAGTTCGTAGAAAGTACTTGCCTCTAGCAAAGCAAAGCAAAACAAGCTGCGATAACAATGCTATGGATGTCTGGTAGCTCGTCACTGTAGAAGTAAATACAATAACTTAGTTTTACACTAAGCTAAAACACTAGGACACTAATTTGGTGAAACACGACTTGTGATTGGGCACCTAGCCAAAATGATGACTTGGCATAGGAGACCAATGTGGGGTGACACACTATGTTAACTAACTTTCTAGGGTCTTTATACTAGTGAGGGATGGGGTTCAACACGACTAAAACTCCAAATAACACAAAAAGCTACAAGTCGTAATTAATCAATAAATAAATCAAAAGATCATTGTGTTCTAACAATTTTTGAAGTAGACAAAAAGCCTAGTTTTGCATAAAATAAAGTACCAAAACGATCCTTGCTAACTATAGAAATTTATTATAATTTTTCTGGAATTTATTAACCAGTACAAATATTTTATAAAAATCAGTTTTCCTAAGTATACAGAAAATGTGTTTTGGTTTCATATGCCAAACTAGTGGCAAAACAGTAAATTAAATACTACAAAAATTATACTAAATTAGCTAACTTAACATAGTATCTAAAAACTATTTTTCCATAATTTTAGCAATACTTTAAGTATTTTTAGAAAATCAAAAACAGCTTTGCACATAATTGAAATTAAATAATTAATTATCTGCGTATTTTGTCCATGTATATAATTTGAACCAAAGTTCAAATACAGGACGCAAGGCCATGAATCAAGTCCAATATGACTTGAACAGGTCTTGAATGTGTGAAAACACATTTGAGCCCAAATACCCATGCTAGGCTTGGACACCAAATGGTTGCAGTAATTTAAATACAATAAAAATACAATTTGGTAATAGTCAAAATAAATATTATTATTTTAATAAGGCAAATTTATACAAAAGAATATATACATACCTATGCTAAAAGGATATATATAGATATATAAGGAAAAATACTTAATTTATGTATATATACAAATATATATATATATATATATAAAATATATATATATATATATATATATATATATATATATATATATATATATATATATATATATATATATATATATATATATATATATAAGAATACACTTAATAATATAGTGTATGTATATATAATATATATATACATAGGAAAATATATACATAAACATATATATATATAAAATTTACTAACTATAAAATATATACATATATATTAAATACTGTTAAAATACAGTATATATACATATATATATATATATATATATATATATATATATATATATATATATATATATTAATATATATATACATATATATATAAAATACAAAATAAAAAGAAAAAGAAAAGAAAACAGAAAAGAAAAGAAAAAGGAAACAGAAAGAAGAAGGGGAGGGGGGCTCGAACTCGGGCTAACAGAGCGCGGGAGGGGGGGGGGGGGTTTAGTTGGGTCGGGCTGGCCAGGGGGTCAGCCCGTGGCTTGTGTTAGATTAGAGTTTAGGTTTGTTTTATTTAGTTTAGAAAGGTTTATACATAAAAAAAAAAAAAAAATCCTGTGTCCTGACAGTTAGGGACACAGGAGTCCATGTGTCGGGTTGATTTATGACACGCACGACACGTGTTTGCCGTGTCCGCACTTACCATTAGGGTTGTCGTGTGTAGGCGAGTCATGTGCATGAGAACGAGACACAACAGGACACGGGGGGTAGATGACACGTACGTGTCCAGGTCGGGGCTGCTGTCGGGGTGGCGACTGGGCGGAGGAGCGGTCGGGGCGGTGGCGCTCGGGTGGCGCTGGGCGCGGCTCAGCGCGGCGCGTCTGATGGTGGTGGTTGCGGGCGGTGGTGCTCGTCGGTGGGGTTGGGCGGAGTAGATGATCGGAGTTAGGGTTACGGTTAGGGTTTTTGGGGGAAGAACGGTGGTGGCTGGGTGGTCGTGGGGCGTTGTGGTGGTCGTAGCTAGGTCGGGGGCTGCGGGGGTTTAAATAGAGGGGTTAGGGCGGTCGTAGGTCGCTCGGTCTGGCCGGAAATGGCGGGGGCAGGGCGCGCTGGCGGTCGTCGGTCAGCCGGGTCGTCGGGGGAGTGGGTAGATTAGGTTTGTGTTTAGGTCCCTGTAGATTTAGGTTATTACACAATAGGTCCCCACAGTAGCAAATGCAAATAATAATTTGCATTTAGTAGTTTAAAACAATTAACAAATTACAAACTGATATATTTAACAATTAAGAAAATTATATACTGATATAAAAACAATTCAAAAATTACAAAATGCTATTTAAATAATCTAATTAATTACAAAAGTCAATTAAAACATTTTAGAAAATTTGTAAATCAATATTTTAATATATAAAACTCATTTAAAAATTCTAGAAAAATTCCTAAAAATCCTAATAATTATTTTAAGGCTATAAATGACATTAAAAAAATTTTATTAGCACTAATTTAACTAAAACTGAAAAACAGGGGCTGACAACAAGGAGGGAGGAATTGAGGATATCCGCCCCTTATATATATATACTATCTATATATATAGGATTTTTTGTTTATTCAATTTTGACTATTTTGATTAGGTTGAAAGTTGAAACCGAATAAATAGAATCCTGGCCTCTATATATATTCTTTGTCTGTGATATTTATCTGCAACAATCGGCCGACAATGAATGAAACAAAAACCATACATACATTACATATCACATTTATAATGTGGCTAATTAATCTTTTGATGAGTGTGATTAAAAAAAGTGGTGGTGGTTGTTGAGTAGAAACACAAGGAGGGAGGAATTGAGGATATTCGCCCCTTATATATATATCCTATCTATATATATCGGATTTTTTGCTTATTCAATTTTGACTATTTTGATTAGGTTGAAAGTTGAAACTGTTAGTCCCGGGGCTTGACCAAAGATGGAAAACTGATGCAATCGAGATCTGAGATGTCACACAAAAAACTTTGCAGTGATCAAACTCAAGATCTACGATGATACAAAAAACCAAATAGCCAGATTACAATATGAAGGAGAGAAATAGAGAAGAGAAGATCTCTCGTTCTTCCTTGCAAACGTGTTGCAATTGGGACAGAACGAGTTACAATAATATAGATAAAGAAGAGATGAAGAAAAGTTGCTGGGGTGTCAAAACACCGTTGCTCAAAGCAAGATTCGCCCCACACGAATTGCTTCCAGGAGCCAGCAAGTTGAAGAACTTGTGGAACGCTCGAAGTCACCTCTGTTCTGACTCCTCGGATGGACTTGCAATGGCGGCAACAGCCCCCTCTCACGCATTGAATCAGTCTTTCCATAACTGACTTGTAGTCTGCACAGTCAGCCTGGTGCGAGTCCATGAGCCCGAGTCCGAGTCGCTAAGTCCCTTTGGGGCTTAGCTCCAAATGGAATTAATCCAAGAGAATGACAAAAGCATTAATGCTTAATCCTTGGAGCCTTATTCTTACCTCCTAGTAAAATCACCCACATGGTTCCCTCCTTAGGGTCACCATCCCATGTGCATCTCTCAACAACACAACTAGGTATATATGTTGAGATAACTCATGGTGCATTTCCGATGTGGGACTAAACTTTTACAAGACATGTTGAGAGCAAGCTCTTTCCATGTAAAGAAAGCACCAACAGAAACCTAATAAATAGAATATCCTGGCCTCTATATATATTCTTTGCATATGATATCTATCCGCAACAATCGGCTAACAACGAATGAAACAAAAACCATATATACATATCACATTTATAATGTGGCTAATTAATCTTCTGGTGAGTGTGATTAAAGAAAGTGGTGGTGGTTGTTGAGTAGAAACACAAGGAGGGAGGAATTGAGGATGGATGTCTGTAGTGTCTCTCCGGTTTATCCGGGGGAGAGGTTGGTTTTGTTAAGGTTATCCTAAGATAAGTTAGGTGAGAGGTAGGTCTTGGACTATAAAAGACTGTGGGAGTCAGTAAATAGATAGTGTGTCTCAGCTGTCTATATATAGGACCTGTACATCATTGATAGGGAGGAAAGTGACATTTTTCTGCTGCTCCTTTTCGGCATCCATTCCTCCTTGCTCTCTTCTTGGCATCTATTTATGTTCTCACATTTAAGGCCATCTCCAATGGGGATTTCTATCTCCCAATGACTGGTAGAAATTTATTTTACAAAAAAATATCATCCAATAAAAATTTATATCATATATGACGATGATGTATACGAGTGTTTCTATATGTATAAACTCTTATAGAAATTCTTCATCTCTCATATCAATTAATATTGGATCTCACATCATTAAATTGGTCATTTCATTTGTTGCCACATAACATAGAAATGAACAACCATTGGAGAGTGTTTTCGTGCGTATACAATTTCTACATATAAATCTACCAACTAGGATAGAAATCCACAATGACAACTATGATCATAAAGTGCAATTATAGGTATGATAGAGACCCAATTTTAGAAATCCCCATTGGAGATGACCTAAGGTACACAAAATTGACCACCTGTATGTTATGCATACAGTATACAAAAATGTTAAGTTTACAACCAATACAACCGTATAGGTGACGGTTGATAATTGGCTTCCCTCTCTTTCTTATTTTGCTAGCCATTTGGTTGTAATCCTAACATTTCTCTTATGCATAATTTTATATTTATCTTAGTTTGTAAAACATTTTGAGAGTTGGTTTTAAAGGTTTGAGTTCGATTCTTTCCTATCTATTCTACTATATAATAGGAAAACTTAGATGGTGAAACTTTTGAATTCCGAAAATACCCTTACATATTTATACTAATTAAAAATAGTTCATTAATTTTAATAAGGACAACTTAGTAATTAGGAAGACTACCCTTTGGTCTTCCTAAAGAGTCTTCCTAAACTAATTAAAAAATGTTAAAATACGTGCAAGACACGTGCACATATGCTAGTACATTTAAAATAAAATCCCACGTACCTAAAGATACTGTCTATGAAATCCCAAATTATATAAGATAGCCTATCTTGTTATTGCTAAGGAAGAGATATATATACTAAAGTGTTCTTCAAAAGAAAAGAAAAAAATTGATTCTCCAATATGGGTAAAAAAAAGAAGTTTGGGGGGTTAAAAGAAGTGTATTGAATTATGACTAATGCCGACGTAGTGTTAGATGGACTATCATCTTGTTGCATTTAACTATGGATCCTTGCATCTAATGAACTTCAGTAAATGAATTATCAGTAAAATTTAAGGAACTATTATCTAAAAAAAACCTGAGACAAAAAATGCAACATTCATACAGGACAAGACAGAAAGGACAATCTATGAAAAAAAAAAAATACAAATAAACAGTGTTATATATTGAAAAAAGTTAATTGTGAGACAATAAGTAATTGAATCTAGCAGCAAATAATCTATGGGTCTTGGAATTAACAAATTAAATACAAAGGATAGAGTCGACGTTGCTGGAAGCATCAGAATTGAGCAGCAAATAATATTGAAGAAGAATTAATTAATAACCGAACGAGAATCCCTCCCTCAAATCAACAAAAAAATCATTATTCCTAAAATTATGCATTGTTGTATCACTATATAACATGAAGTAGAAGAAGAATTATGTCACTAATAACAAACAATCGAGCTAGATAAACAAAATAAATTTTAGCTAACATCCAAATCTAAATAATATCAAAAGTATAAATCAACCACCCCAAATGTCTCGTCCATGGGTTGTGGCCTAGTGGTAGCAACGGGAGTCTCGGCACGGATGACACAGGTTCGAATTTTCCCTTGAAATTTGCCAAACTAGATAAAAGAACACCTAAAAAAAAACATCCCAAATGTCTCGAATTGACCCAATCTCCAAAATGACTATCCCAAGTCTAGCCGGTTCACAGTCAATCTCCTTGGCATCGAACCTGGTGAACAAGAAGATGAATAAGAAGACAATAAATAGGAAGGGGTATATAATTTCTCTGTTTAAATATTAAAAGGGAATCCTACGCACAATTTAATTCAGTCACCAATTTTTTTCCTCTCTGTCAGCACAGTGAAATGTCTCACCAGTGTATCAGTGCTGTAGGAGCAAGAAAAATAAATATCAGAATTGAAAAATAAATATCAGAATTGGAATACTCAATCAAATCAATAAAAATTTATCAGAAATTTGTGTATGTAGCATCAAAATTTGATGATATTGCATCAACAGCATAAAGTTTGGGGTATTCGTAATATCAGCACCAAAATGCCGTCGGAATGGGCGTAACCAATAATTTTTGCCTAAAAAAACATTAAGATTTGTGTTCAAAGAATATGCCCTTGGAAAAAGCTTTAAATGCAAGAAAACTTGCTTCTTAAGGTAGTATTTTTTACATTTATTACTTTTTAAGTCGCTGGAAGCGAATTAACAAACAACCATTGAAAAATATTTGCTTAATATACGTCATTTAGAAGGGCGTAAAATGTCCATATTGACCAAATTTATTCGGTGGTAAAAAAATATGGACGTTGAAAATATAGTCGTTGTAAGCTGTAGCCGTTAGATTGCCTCTGTGAAGAAAAAATTAACTGTTAAAAATACATCCATCCGAATGACGTATATCTTATAATTCTATAAATAATACGCCATTCTGAATGGTATATTATTCACATTCTTAACTACCAAAAGCTACACAACATACGCCCTTTTGAAGTGCGTTTTGGGGTTAAGTTCACAATTTCACTAAACTATTTGCTCTCAGAGCAATTTCAAAGAAGTTTGATGCTATATATGCAAATTTTTGAAAATTTATCATATATATAGTATTACTTTTTTTTAACACTTTATTGTTAAGAAATTACCTATTTGGGGATACAAAAGTTATTTATTCATTTATGGTGAAAGAAATGATACTCATCCCCCAGTTTAAACTTAATTTTCAATACTTTAAACTCAATTCAAACTAATTTAATCTATAAGTTAAAATTGATTCAAATATGTTATTCAATGGATGATTGAATTTTATTTTAAATCTAAATTGTTATCTGTATTAGATTTGAACATAAATTATATATTTTTTAAACACTTGATAAACGACGGCTGAAATTTTTTTCAAAATCCGTAAAAATACTATTGCCAAGCACACCCTACATGTACATATAATAAATCGTAGAATATATTAAATATTCAAATTCTATTTAAACTAAGTACATTGTATTATCTAACAAAATAATATCCAAAATTTTAAAAATATATCTATGACAAATCCAAATTAAAAATATATTCAAATAAAATTTAAAATAATTTAATTTAATTTAAAATTTATCTAATTTGTCAACAATATTATAGTTTTTTTACGTAACCCTATGTTAACCTAACTAGTATATATAACTAAAAAGTTAATATAAATAAAATAAATAAATTCTAACTAACAAGTTAAAAGTCAAATCAACCATAACAAATGTTTCAAATTGGACCCAACAAGGCAACAACCTCCCAAAATAGCTATTCTTAAAAGAGGTTCACTGTATCCTTTTGGAAAAAACACTCAGAGACTAATGGACAAATTAATCTTGTCTTGAGTTGTTAATTATGAAGGATGTGGGGCTCGGTGTCATCAATGAGGACTACAATGCTGTGGTTTCAGCAAATTGGGAAAACTCCGAAATTGAACTTCGGATGTAGGCTTTTTAGTTTTTATATGTTTGTTCAGTTCCCAAGTAACTCGGAATTCCTGGTTGTTCACTTTTCTTCTTGGAAGTCACTAACTCCAGATTAATTGGTAGTTCTTTCAGACAGGTAGCACTTGGCAGAAGCAGCAGATCCATAAACTATAAGCTTTGGATCCTCTCCTCTGCAGGATTTAGGGACCGTCTGTGACACTGTCTGTTGGCTTGTTGTTGCAGCCTATTTCTGACCTAAGTATCCCGAAACTCGAATAAAATTTACATTTCAATGTCACGAGTACTAAGGAAATATGGAGTGGTTCAACATGTACACACCCTCTAATTGTTCTTGTTGTGCCTCTCTTTCCGGAGTGAACTATAAGGCATGGTTTGGTTCGCGGAAGATATCAATTCTTTGGTATTTTCTTTTCCTTGAAAAATTACAGTTTTTGTCGATTTTTTGTTCGGTGTTTGAAAATGCCAAAAAAAATGAAAGAAAAAAAAGTAAATACTTAAAGGTGGAAAAGTAAATCCTTATTTGGACAGATGAAACCATTTTCTACCTAATTTACTTTCCATTAAAAATCACTTTTTTTTCCTCGTCAAGTTCTTTGGCTAAACATAAAAAGTAATGACTTTTCTTTCCTAACTCCATGATTTTGCGAAACAAACGAGACATAAATATGAAGTAATGATACACTACCTATATAAGATTTACATTAAAATTGTTCTAAATTTACCTGGCTAAAATATGTTTATTTCAAATGAAAAAGTTTCCAAGCCAAACCCAGGTCTAAGATGTTTGTTCAGGTCAAAATTGAAAAAAAAAAAAAAAAAATCGTTGTTCAGGTGTACCTTTATGAGTTATGCACTTTAAAAGGCTCCGAGGGAGGTAAGAGAGTTGATGGGCTCAGATCCTGCCAAGCGAGTTCAGCCCTTTCATTACCAGACCTATTTGCCATCAAATCCATGTATTGCAATATACCCAGGAAATCTCTAGTTCTCTACTAATATAATATAAGGAGCTTCAAAATGGTTCAAGATTGAGCCGTCTAAGTCGTGTGTATTTCATCAACCATTTTCGTTTTAAAAAATAAGTCACGTAACCGCAGTTATTTTTTCACGTTGTTTAAACTAAAATTAAAACCTAAAATCCTCCTAACTGCATCAATATGTATAAAATTTTAGATAACATAATTTAAAATATATTTCAATCATAATGTATATTTTTTCTTTTTCTTTTAACGTGCGACGCACGTGAAGGTAACTAGTATATTTAAGATCTATTTAGGATTTTAGTATAAATAATAGTAATCAACTATAGATAAGCAAAAGTAGTATATACAATACAATGAAATATATTTAAGGTCTATTTAGGATTTTAGTATGATTTAGAATTTAAGATTAGAAAGTTGAGAAATAGATAATCAATAATTGATCTATGAATTTGTCGGAGCAACTATTAATCAATTGCTAGAGGAAGAAAAATAAATGAGTTAACCAACTAGAGAGGTGGAGCCAATAAAGAGGAAAGGAGATAAAGAGAGGGATTTAATTAACTTGGGGGGCGGGGGGGGGGGGGGGGGGGGGGGGGGGGGGGGGGGGGGGGGGGGTGTTGAATTCGGAAACATTATATATATGCTTATGTGCTTTATAATATGGGTCCTTTTTTTTAAATCTTTTTATCTTTTGATTAAAAAAAGGGGTTATTTAGTTTTAGGTCTCGTGTGTGTGTGTGTGTGTGTGTGTGTGTGTGTGTGTGTATATATATATACTCTTATCTTTTGATTAAAAAAAGGGGTTATTTAGTTTTAGGTCTCGTGTGTGTGTGTATATATATATATATATATATATATATATATATATATATATATATATATATATACACACACACACACACGCGACCTAAAACTAAATAACCCCTTTTTTTAATCAAAAGATAAGTATATATATATATATATATATATATATATATATATATATATATATTAGGGTTTGGATCTCCAAATTGACCTATGTTAGAATTTGGATCTCGAAATCACTGTTCATTAGCCTACGTGAACAGTGATTTCGAGACTTACACTCTAACATCGGTCAATTTTGAGGTCAAACCATAATATTTATATATATGGGAGACCCTAAAACTAATATTCCGATGAATAACACAAGTCTGTTTATTCTTATATTTTATAGATAATACGACACAAAATATAGAATTTAAGGTCTACTTTGTTTGAGGGGAAAACATAAAGAAAGTTAAGTAGGGTTAAGTGAATAAAGTTAAGGGGAGTGTGTTTAATCTCTTGTTTGGATCAGAGGTTTTGAGTAAAAAGAGAAAACAATGATGCTATGAGGACACTTTTTTTGACACGCTCCATAGTCTCACTGATGTGACAATTTATTATTGGATGCCAATTATTACCTCTTTTTTAAGACTTTTCTCGACATCTTAATACAATGTCACATCAGTGCGACTAATATAGTGTGTCAAGAAAAGTGTGTCCTCGTAGCATTACTCTTAATAAAAATACGATAGTTACAAGAATACTCTTATTACATATGTCATAGAAGTAAATTTGATTAAAATTTTAATTAGTATTTGTCAAAATATGTTCACAAATGATGACGTTATGGAACAACATGTTGAAATCAAGAGAAAAATAAAATAATGCCATAATATTTTATAAGACAAATAAAAAACATTTATGACGTTTTAAGCTAAATTCTTCAATCTCACTCGTTAACCCTCCAATTTAGGAGGTTGAAATAAATAGACAAAAATAAGGATAAACAATCTCCCACTTAACCCTCTATACCCCCGTCCTCCTAAACCCTCACCCTCAAATCAAGCATAATTTTTATTTTTATTTTCACTTAGCTCTCTTAACCCTCAATCCAAACATACCTTAGGCCACGTTTGGTTCGCAGAATTAGAACCTTGGCAAAAAAAAGTGATTCAATTCCTTTGTTTGGATGCCGAAGGAAATGAGAAGGAAAGGAATTGATTTCCAAGAGGAGGAAAAAATATGAAGGAAAATGGTTCCTCTCACCAACCTAAGGATTCATTTTTTCCCTCTAAGGCTTCGTTTGGTTCGCGGAATGGAAGGAAAAGGAAATTAATTCAATTTGGAAAGGAAAGTGAATACTTCAATATGGGAAAGTGATTCCTTGATTGGATGGATGGAATCACTTTCTCCCCTAATTTTCCTTCCATTGGGAATCACTTTCCTTTCCTCCTCAATTCCTTGGACATCCAAACAAAAGTAATCACTTTCCTTTACCAAACCCGGAGATTTCGCAAAACCAAACGAGGCCTAAGGATTCACTTTCCCTCACAATTTTTTTTTAATTTTTTCAAACACCGAAAAATAAATTGATTTAAATTATAATTTTCTAATAAATAAAAAATATCATAGAATCAATTTTCTGTTTTTTCCTTTCCTTTCCTTTCCGCGAAGCAAAGAAGGCCTTACTTAGTATTATCTTCATGGTGGTTCTTACAAGGTTAGGGCTTGGGTGCTTTTGGGGGGAGGTTATGATATAGTTTTGGTAGAGCTAGCTAGGTTGAGATAGGATGTTTATATTAGTCATTGAAAGGGGAAAAAAAACTTCTATTTACAAAAAAAAAGGGAAAGACATTAAAACGAGCATCCATTTTCTAAGATTTACTAGAAAACTAATTAATGATCTTTCGCCCAATATTGTTCATGAGTTCTTATCAATTGATCGTGAACTAAATTTAATGTACAATACATACCTTCTCATTTCTTCTTTATTCAGTAATTCTTTAACTCTTGACTGGATTAATTTGTACGTATTTAACTGCTGTCACGCCAGTACAACGAGGCTGGCTAGTCGCTAACACACTCCACATTCCACAAATCTCTCTCTTCAAAGCAAAATCATCATATTTCTATCAAATAACAAGTTGCAGCCCATACTTGCGACACCATTTTACGCACTCGTGTTGAACTGCCAATTTTAGGCCACTGATGCACTCAAATCCGAAGCCAAATTTGGCAAACAATACAATACGTACAAGTTTGGTCACAGCAATGCAATTATATGTGAACCGCGGGATTGGCCCGTCGCCACGTAACGCAATTCCATTAGCTCTTCTATTTGTTTGGACCTGCCACCGGTTGACTTTTCAATAAAATTGCGTCAAGTGACGGACGGACCAAAACCATGGGCCAATCCTAGGGTTCACGTAGCATCGTTCCTTTTTAATATCTGCTTTGATTTATACAATTTAATTTGCACGCTCTGGATTGCTCCGAAATCTCCATTCTCACATTGATTTTGCGTGCAAGCAAACACCTCTATTAATTTCAAGCAAGTAAACTAGAACATACTTCTCACATACAATTATGTACGGGAAAAAATAGAAAAAACACACACACACACACATATATATATATATATATATATATATATATATATATATATATATGTGTGTGTGTAGGGATTATTTAGAGGGAAGTTTTTATACATATTGGCATCGATCCATCTCCTTCTTTCGCTCTTTAATTATCCCTTGCCACGTAATGTAAAGTCAGGCTGAAATTGGCAGGTGGTGAGCGCGGAGGAGGTAGCAATGCTGCTGGACAAGGGATCGATCGACTTGGTGCTGGTCCCTTTGGGCCTCGCCATCATGTTCGGTTCGACTACCATCTCTTCCTCCTTTACCGAATCCTCAAGTTCCCACATACCGTAGTAGTCGGCTACGAGAACCATAATATATACACCGAACATGAGAATATAATTTTTCATAAAATTTAATTTCTGATATTTTGATTTCTGAAAATATAAAATTTTCAATTGTATAGTATAATTCGTACCGAACACCCTAAGGGCTCGTTTGGATCAAGTTTTTTGATTCCTAGGAATAGATTTTCAATTCCTTTCCCATGGGAAAGGAATTCAACATTCCCATACCCATGTTTGGTTAGGTTGGGAATAGGTAGTTCAAAATTTTAAATTTTTTTATTTTCATGTTTTGTTCACACATGGATAGGAATCTTAATTTATTTAGTTTTACTTTAATACCCTTTCACTAATTTCATGATGATTCACATGTTTGGGATGAGAGTTGAAAATTTGAAAATAAAACGAGGGTATAACCGTCCAAACAAAATAGTTAAACATCATTCCTAGGAAAGCAAATCTATTCCCAAGGGGGAGCTTGGGAATAACTTTTCCACATCCATGGGAATAGCTTTCCCACCTAACCCCCTCCTATTCCCTCCTCATTCCCAATCCTAAACATACCAAACATGGGTAAGAAATTCAAATCCCAATCCCAAGTCTAAAAAACTTGAACCAAACGCCCCCTAAAGGACAGTATGGTAATGTGCAACGGGTCACGCTTGGACATGTTACATGAGTCCAATAAATCCATATTGACAGGCCAAGAGCGTGGACCTCTTCGTGCATTTTGTCTGGGAGCCATCAGAGTGGGCCTATGATGAAGGTATATTGGGCCTGCTTGGAAGGAAGCCCATAGATTGGTTGACTGGACTAATACCTTGTCAGTTCCTTTGCTTGCCCAACAAGTGCTACTCTTTATCTATAATACCATTTAAGCAAAAATTTGAATAAAATAAATAAAACAAGCAAACAAGCGATCGTAAATGTTGTTTTCCAATATTTTAGCGGGTCCAACCCCTTTAAATCAATAAAATTCTAAAAGATTAAGATGCATTGTCATAAATCCATTTCATTATATGTATTTGTTTCTAGTTCATACTAACACTATTATTTAGACCCGGCAATAATATGGCCTCGTTTGGTTCGCGGAAAGGAACCTTTTACTTGAAAAATTATAATTTTCATCTTCTTTCCGATGTTTGGATAGGACAATATAATTAGAAGAAAAAAAAAAATTTCAGGGGAAAAGTGAATCCTTGGTTGAATGAGGGAAACCACTTTCCTCTTTTATTTTCCTTTCCTCATAATTTCTTTTGACGTTGAAATATAGGAAATGAATCACTTTCATTTCCAATTCCATGATTCTGCAAACTAACTGGGCCTAGTAGCTTATTTGTAAAATAGTATAGTTCATTTGGAATCTCATGGTAGTCTCTTCCTTGGCACATGGTCTCAAAATTTCTACATTCGTAATGTACGTACTCATTTTTTAGAATAATAAGGTTAAATTTGGGTGGTCAATTTCTATATTCTAAATTTATATGATTTTTTAAAAGAAAATGACTAAGCATATGTACACCCATTTTATTCTGATTTTTTTTTATACTATTCTTATATCTATTCAACCCATTTTATATATACATATTTTTTATTACAAATTTGTACCTTGAGCTTTATCTACTGTTGATGTATATTATGATAAAGAGAGTTGACATCGGAGGGATAAGGTGGTAATAAATATATATATATATATTTTATTTTTTGACACGAAAGATGACCATATATCATGTCCATACTAGGGGTGAGTGTTCGATGTATTCGGTTTCAACTGAACCGAAAATAGTCAAAATTGAATAGACCGAAATTATAAAAAAGAGAGACCAGAACTAAACCAAAATTAGTGAAAATTGAAATCGAACCGAACCAACCAAACCGAATAATGATTTGGTTTATTCAATTTGTTCGGTTATACAATGTATATTGTATAATTGATAGGATCCAAAGTTAAAATCCTAGTTAAATGATATTATAAATTACAAATTTTCAAATATACATATTTTATTTACAATATATGTATAAAATTAAGAACATTTACATAATTGTACAAGTTTTACTCAATTTTCGGTTTTGAACAGAAACAAAAATAAAAAAAATCCAAACATAATAATTATTTTTAGTATAGAAATTTTTTTCAGAAACGAATCTATTATTTGTTTTGTTTTCGATTTTCAGTCCAACACCACTCGTCCCTGTCCAGAAGTCGTAATCGAGTTTCGGGTCTAGTACAAGTCGACCCGGCTCGAATAGCTGTCCAATTTTGGGCTGGTGTCTGACAAATGAGAATAGACCCCTCCCGCCGACCCACGCGCATCCCTTCCCCCTTCCCCCAACTTTTAAAACCTCCCCATTTCTTTCGAGAAATTTCAAAAGCAAACACGGAAAGAGAGCAAAAAGGGAGAGAGAGAGAGAGAGGAAAGAGATGATGAACATGTTAGGGTTTCGCGGAAGCTCCAATAAGGATCCGGACCCGGGCCCCAGCCCCAGCCCTAGGTCCGTCTACTCCTCCCCTTCCGCTGCCGGGACCGTCGCTCCGACGACGGTGGGTCCGGCGAGGCCCCTCCGTCTGGTGTACTGCGACGAGAAGGGGAAGTTCCGCATGGACCCGGAGGCCGTCGCCGCGCTGCAGCTCGTCAAGGGCCCCATCGGCGTCGTCTCCGTCTGCGGCCGCGCTCGCCAGGGGAAGAGCTTCATCCTCAACCAGGTCCACTCTCCCCCCCTCCCCTTTCTCTCGATTGTTTGCAGACACAAACGCAACTAAATTACACTAGGACACACCAAAACCAGAACCAGCGTCGTGTCGGACACATGAGACGCGACCAGGCGGCCCAGAAACAAACTAGGGCAGACCAACACATTCGTGTCCGTTCAACATAGGTGGTTGTACTAGAAGAACCTCAGTCAGCGATACGTAGCACCGACCGATAGCTTAGCATGGTCGAGGAATGGTTCGGACGATTGAGAGCTAGATGCCTGGTTCCTTGTAGAAGTTCTTCATGTCTAATTGTTCTGCGTGTGTTTTTTTCTAAAGGTATCAAGATTTATAACCCTTATTTTATTTGAGTAATAGTAGAATTTACTATCTCCTTACCGTCTTCCTTGTAAACCCTAGATTCCAACGAGAAAGATAACACATATTGTTTAATATTAGTAACGGTAAACCTATACGTTATTAGGGTTTAAAGTGTCCTGCTAACATTTTATCTTTCAGTAATAGTAATAACTGGGTCATGATAACTTAGTTTGAGTAGGGATATTAACAATTATAAAAAGGGATTTTTTGACTTTTGTCCCAGTTATTAGTATGGATTTGTACTTACATCCCACCTTGTGTGTTTATTAGATTTACCTCCCATTTTATGTCATGAAAAACATTCTCTTTGTCACGAAAAATGTTTTCCGTGACAAGAGTGGGATGTAAGTCTAATAAACACAAAAAATGGTATGTACGTACAAATTCATATTAATAAGCGGGACGAAAATCAAATAATCCCTTATAAAAACCGCCATCTATTCTGCAAAGGTTAGGTTTGGTTCGACTTGTGCATTACATTGTCTTGTTCTAACGCTCTTGCAGAGTCTTGGTTGGTGCAAGTACTATTGCTTATATGGTGTAAATACCGAACTGTGTACCATTTTGCTGGGACATTGAGATTGCATCTGCGCTCAACCTTGAGCAAATGACAAAGGATCTTTCTTACGGAGAAATCAAGAATGTTAACCTAGTAACCAGTAAAGTTCCATTACTGTTATGCAAATGTTATGTATGCTACTTTCTCCTGTTCTGTACATATGCCAGACACTTCTTTGATTATAAATCTGCTTCTTTGTCAAGTGCTAGACGTTGATCCTGTTTCCGCTATCATACCACAACAAGTTTTTTGGTACTCATTTGTCAAGTTAGGCATCTTATTGTTAAAAGTTAATGACTTCTTCTGAATGTCTGACAGCTTTTAGGAAGAAGCAGCGGATTTCAAGTAGCTTCCACGCATCGCCCATGCACCAAGGGGCTTTGGATGTGGAGTGCTCCAATAAAGAGGGTATCTCTTGATGGAACAGAGTACAATCTTCTTCTGTTGGACAGTGAAGGAATTGATGCCTATGATCAGACGGTTAGATTTGAACCTTTTTGCTTCTTACTGTTTTGTTATATGTTTTTAGGCATGCTATGTTAGGTTGAAGTCGAATTCTCAGTTAAAGTTTCAGTCGATCTGGGTAGTTTCTAGTATGTATGATGTCACACACCTACTTCATAATATCTCATTCTACTTTCACATGACATACATAAGGGTACTAGAAGCAGCCATATCAGAGTGGGTTGAAAGTCCGATGTCCTGATGCATGTATTGTTACCTAGTGCATAAAATTACTTTGCAAGTTAAATACAGTTGCTTTTACTCCATGCACTCTGTTTATAAAAATTGAAGGGACTATTTGTAATATATTTGCATATTACTTTTATAACCTCGATACTGTCTTAGAAATTGTCAGCATAGTTTGCATTATCGGCCGATCCCGATCCGATACGGTCAATTCCGATACAGCTTATTCAAGTACGATTTGGCATGTTCCGATCCTATAACGACCAATATTCGATACTGACCGATATCGACATTGGAGGTCCTTTTTCCGATCAATTTGGCAAAAAAAGAACGAAAAAGACCAAGCAACAAGGGTGTAAAAGCATAGTTGGTTTTAAAAGCATGTAAATGAAGAAAACGTATCTAGCGCATGTAAACCAATCGGCAAGGGTGAGTACTATTTCATTCAATTTCAAAACTAATAAGAAACAACATTGGTAATACTTAAAACTTTGTCTAAATGTATAAAATTTATTTTCTAAAATGTTAATAATTATTTGCTTCCCGATACCAAAAAATCCGATACTCCGATCTGAAACCGTTGATTCTGCCGATACTGTCAATCCCGATACTCATAGGAATGTCCGATTCCGATACTGCGAACCTTGTCAGTTGAGTTTGCTTAGTTGTCTACTAGAAGGTCCTGATTTTTCATGCATAAGTTTGCCTAATCCTCCAACTAGTCCCCCTATTTGGGAGGATCCTGGCTTCTTATGCAACAACTGTAGTGGACTGAACCATATATACTACATCTGCTTGAGACACTTCAACATAGATGCCCAAGAATGGCTAAACACATGACAAGGGATCTGAAGTCTCATGTGAAACAAAGAGTGGTCCCTTCCCAGAAGCATAATGTTCAGTTATGATATCTAGATTGGTTACCATGCCCTTACGAATTGTTGAATAATAGCAAAAAAAAAAAAAACACGTCCTTTAGAAGTATTTCAGGAATCCATATTCACAATCTTCTGACCAAGACTAATTGACTTGGCATGAGCTTAAGGTTTTCCACACAATCATCATTCTTACTTATGTCCATGATTGGGACTGTCGTATGAATTTTATGGGCCTGATGTCCTAAGTTTACTCATTAGATCACTGTTGTCATGTATAAGAAATTGCTGTTCTTGTTGGAGGTTTTGCTGAAGGAAGAAAATATGGTGGAGATGGATAGTAAGGGACTTTTTACGTTGATACAGCAGATAAAGTATCTATGCGTAAACTTATGGAAGACCAAGGTACCACCAGAATTTCATGTGGTGGACTGAGAACTTTTGATCTTTCTCCTACCAAAGGATATCCTGTAGATCTTGACTATTTAAGCTCAAGTTTACTTGGTATCTGCACATATGGGCGATTTTATATGGTTGATTCTTTCATCTCTCTCGTGGGTGCTGATTCTTCTACTTTTCTATGTGATGAAGATTTGGAGGGCATAGATTTTGTAGTGGGGGCTGCTTGTGGAGTTCGTGAGGAAGATTGTGCTTTTGGAGCTTTTGTTATTTTTTTTGGGGAAAATGTGGCACCACAAAGATGTACTTGCCAATTGGGAGACGAGAATTTCATTTAACATGAAAAGTTCATTCTGAACTTGTTTGTTTTATTTGACAATGGTATAGTTGATCCGATCTTGCAGAAATTAGAAAAGAAACAAAGCAATCTGTTGGCAAGTTCCTTGATGGTGAGAATGATCTTTACCAGTTTGGGAGGATGCATGGGCTACATTTTTTTTTTCCGAAGAATCTTTGCCTAATTTGAGTTTCCAAAATTAGTGGCTAATGTTGATAGCGAGATATGCAGAATACTTCCAGTTTTGGTGGTGCCTAGTTGAGATTGGATATTGTAGAGAAGATGAGACTTTAAAAGATGGCTGTAGTTCAGCGTGGACTACTAGGGAGATCCAAATTTCAGGGTGGGTCTGATGCAGGTGTAATCCGTGCAATCCTTGGGCTGAACTGCCCAAGCTGTGTTGAGCCACCCTGGAATTCGGTTGAAACGTGAAGGAACAGTTACCTTGCGCGTTACACCGACATGGTGCCGTAGGTTGTGAATTTCAATAATTTCTGGCATCTGCTGTCATTTCCTGATTTTTAGGATATGTACTTTCCTGTTTGGTTCAGGTTTTGTGAGTGTTTCTTAACTTTGTTCGTAGTTGGCTCTGTGTTGGTTTATTTGCTTTCCTAGTTGGTAGGGTTGGGCTGCTGTACAAGGAGAGATGTAAGTGTCTTGTGAACAGTTATTTGTTATCCAGTTTCGAGAATTGTAGCCGATGATTTTGAGTTTGGAGAGGACAATCATACCTCTAAATTGCTCGTTCTGGTGATTTATTTTGTGAAATGATGTTCGGATCCTGAGCAATTTTGCGGTAATGACCTCTCTTTAATGCCGTGCCGCAACATGTTAAAGAGGGAACATTTTTATGCAACTTCGGAGTTCAAAAACATTTTAACTGTTACCCTCATAGTGAGTGCCGTTGTTTTGTCAGTTTTCAGCGTTTTGATTAATTATTAACTAGTTATGTAAATTTTCCCATTATCATCGAACGTTCATATGTAATTATTCTAACTGTGGAATTTTGATATATATCATCGTCCAAGCCTTCTCCCATCATAATGGGGTCAGTATGGATCATAAGAAAGCTATATAAAGGATTTGACAAAGTTTTTATTAGTGGTTGTCAATCTGACGTCAACCCTCTATGTTGGTGACAAATTTTTAGCCAAAGTAGCTATGAGCACGAGAAGGCCATGCCGTAAAACGCAGGGAGGCTAATTGACACTTAATTCGACCTACCACCCTTTGGGTATGCAATTTAAGCTCATGCAACCAAGAAGCACCTCCAAGTTCCCCTAGCCTACAAATAGTCTAGGCGAAGGTAGATGATAGAGTTTGCTATAGGGAGTTAAATTCATCTCAAAGACACATTAAGTCAAAGAATGAAAAGGAATGACAATCCCAATTTTGATATAGGTACTGAGACTTAATTTCTTTCAATTAATATACGGTCTCTATCTACTGGAGAAAACCTAGTTATCTATCTCAGGGTGATGTCATGTTTTGTGAAGCACATTAAAAGATTTATTTTGCAGTTGTAAAATCTTCATAAGTTCTTTTCCATTAAGTGTCCTATAGGCTCTGTTTCAAGTAATGCTACTTCCTAGGAAGCACAAATACTCCAAATGGCACAGGATCCTATCAGGTCTGTTTTAGATACTTATTGGACACGACATGGATACTCCACAATACACTAGGACACACCAAAATTAGGATGACGTGTCTATGTTGCAATGTTCATATTCTTATCGTGTTGTATTGTATTTGCACCCGTGCACTACTTCAGTACTTTGTTCTTTTTTGAAAAAGAAGTCCATAATTTCTTAGTAAGAACTGTTATAACATAGAATTTTGACGTCTGACTTAAATAGGGGTTTTCTGTGTTCCTCTTTACAGGGCACATACAGCACCCAGATATTCTCTTTGGCTGTGCTGTTGTCAAGCATGTTCATTTATAATCAGGTACGGCATTTTCTAACTAGGTTAAATTCTGTGTTAATCTTCAAAAAATTCATGTGCTGCATAATATTTTTCTAGTCAGATGCATTTCTTCACAGATTTTGCTTTGTCAATGATTATCTATTCGTACTACTGCTTGTTAACATATTGATTTCTTTCACTCTTGGTGTCAGATGGGTGGTATAGATGAAGCTGCTCTTGATCGTCTATCCCTAGTCACAGAAATGACTAAACATATTCGTGTTAGAGCCTCTGGTGGCAAGACAACTGCATCTGAACTTGCTCAATTTTCTCCAGTCTTTGTTTGGCTTTTAAGGGTGAATCATTCAATTTGCCTTTGGCGATTTATATTTTTAACTACTATACTACTCAGTCTATGTTGTTTGCCGCATATGGCACTATTGCTGTCGATAACATGTAATGTGACTTGTTATTGCAGGACTTTTATTTGGACTTAGTTGAGGATAACCGGAGAATTACTCCACGTGATTATCTAGAGTTAGCGTTGAGGCCAATGCAGGGTGCAGCTCGAGATATATCTGCGAAGAATGAGGTAAAATAGTGCATGTTACATACAATTTCATTATGCACCAGTTGAGACCTGTGTGCCTCTTAATCAGATTAAGGAGCTGCTTAATCTCCTGCCTACTTAATCCACCTAATCAGTCCATTTTCTTTCTGCCATTTAATCATCTTTTGGAAAACTGGGAGTACCTGTTTGCCACTTTAGTCAACTGCTTCAATTTGGTCAAAGTAGTACTGGCAGCTTTCTCATAGGTGTATCATCAGCATATCTTGTCACTATTGTTTATAACTGTATCGTTTTATGATGTCTTGCTAATTCGAAGTATTAACAGATCCGCGAGTCAATCCGGGCACTTTTCCCTGATAGAGAGTGTTTTACCCTTGTGCGCCCTTTGAACAATGAAAATGATCTACAACGCCTTGATCAAATTTCTGTAAGCCTATGTTACTTTTCTCGAATTTATCACAAGATCTCTATTAGCACGTTGACAATCTAATCAAAATTGTTACACTCTTTGGCAGTTGGATAAATTGCGACCGGAATTCAGAGCAGGTTTGGATGCATTGGCAAAATTTGTCTTTGATCGAACCCGGCCTAAGCAAGTAGGAGCTACTGTTATGACAGGCCCTATTCTTGCTGGTATTACACAGTCGTTCTTGGATGCCATCAATAATGGTGCTGTGCCTACTATATCTTCATCATGGCAGGTTGGTTCTTTACGTAGGACTTATCTTTGATGATTTGTTCCTAAACAGCTTTTTCCTGAAGAGAGTGACTGATCTCTTGCGTTGACATATTAGTTCTGGGCAAACTGGATATTGTTGTCAAACTGTTTACTATATCAATATTATCGACCTTGTTAAGTAGAAGCCCAGGTTGCAAGCTCCTTATCGTCCTTCAGCCAATTCAAAAGCCCCCGTCCATGATTAAACCCAACAACAGGAATGCTCCCAGTTTTGGCTCCAGGCTCAAACTCGATCCTGCGGTTGAGTGCCCTCCTAGCCACACCAACCCTTGGGCAACTAACTCGTGGGGCACATCCCCAAACTCCTCAAGTACTTGCTGCATTCTGATGTGTGGATCTGCTCTTCTATTAGGCATTAGCATGAAGAGATGAATTGGCATCTATATCTCTTCCTTATTCTAAAGAAATAGAATGCCCCACACGAACCTTTCTTAAGACTACCAAGTACCAAGCCCTCTCGAATTAGTTCTATGGTAGAAGCTTTCTTTCAACGTACACCGTGGACAAATCTTTCACTCACTAATAAGGGAAAGCGTGACTATATCGTCTTGGAGATGGGTGCAACGGAAAGAAGTGACATTGAGATGAATTTGAAATGCTATTAAAGCATCTGCCTCTTTTCATTTTAAAATTTCATTCCTTTAATGGTTTTCACGAGAGGGCGTGCGTCAAGGGGCCATACAAGAAAATTTTCGAGTAAGATAAAGGCATTTCTTACAATGAGATATTAATATACATATCGGGAAGCAAGGTAATGAAAGGCCGCTTTCCGTTGAATGCTCTTGACACTCCCCATGATAATGGCTCTTTTGTCTTGGGGAGCATTGAAGCTTGCCTTTTCTATTATTAACTATTAAGGATGGGATTAAGTTAAAAATAACTTTTAGTAGATTTTGGATATGCTGTAAAATATTTATGTTGTACCAAATAGCATTCTGTGCAAAGCGTCCGTCTAGGTGCCTAGGCAACAAAGTTTTTGGCGGGTTGGTTACGAGGAGTCCCTCTCGACATGCATGTGTCCTGCCTCAACTGCCTAGCATCTTGACCTTTAAAGTTTAAACAATTCGCTTATTAAAACAAGGTTCCACCCCAAAGTCCAGGTCCAAGTGAAATGAAATACGAATAAAATGAGTAAGAAATAATCCTATTTTCCCTAATTTGAGTCTCTAGAGAGGAGAAAGATCAACTTATGAGTTATGTTTGCCGTAATTTGAGACTCACATTAAGAGAAAGTAAGATCTTCCCTCTCTGCCCTAATTTGAGTCTCATATTTATTTTCTCTTTTTGATGCCTCTCGCGTGGTCAACAAGATAATTGTTGACGACTTGGGGTCTCTCTTTCAGATATCAATCATGTCGCTTGTATACTGGTCAGGATACCATTTTTTTTGGGTGGGGGTGGGGGTGGGGGTGGGGGTGGGGGTGGTGTGGGGGTGGGGGTGGGGGTGGTGTCGATATGATATGACTTACTATTGCAAAAGCTGGTCAAGTCCCATGTATACAATATCTAGGTCAAACAAGCCGATATGTCGTCTAGTCGACCGATATATCAAACAAACTAGATGATTAGTCTACCTAAGTATTGGTTAGATCATTTGGTTTAAATTCGATTACAAAAAAGAATTGGTTCAGAATATGTATGTTTCATTAGTGTTTAGTATGATTAGAAAGTTACAATATGTATGTGTAGAAAGAGCCTTATGTTAAGTAAATTAAAGACTATTATATTATATTTATACTCTATTTTTTCTTTCTTTCTCCATATATGTCATCTATGAAATGAGTTATTATGCTATACCACCATGAGGTCTTATCTTTCCATATTTCTGGTATACTGCTCAGTATCCAATTTTAAATATGGCAATCACCCAATCACGTAGGTCTGATATCTGATATCGGGAACCTTGCACGAGGCCTCAAAAAGTTTTTAGTAATTACATGTTTCTCATAACCTACCTATTGCACAACCCTAACTTTTTGTCTTGAGGCCCTACCTAGTTTTTTTTGGCCTTTTGCTGCCTTGTCGTCTCGCGCCGCCTTAAAAGCTTGATGCAAACTAGGTTGCATTTCTATACTAACCATGAAGAGGATTCAAGATAGATAGTGTATCTACACAATGCTTGTCTCCTCTCTTAACTCCGGAAATGGAATATGAGGCAACCTTTTCTTACGTGGGGTCATATTTATGTGTGGATATGTATGAAATATTTTCTTATGTACTGCAAACTTGTTGAAGTGGTGCAAGGTGGCAAGAACCAAACGACCTTGGCGAGGGTCTCAAGACTAAAATTAGGGGGTGTAATGAGTTGAGACAAACTCAGTGTTCTAAAAATCCCTTTTAGGCGGCGCCTAGGCGTTGGGCGGCCAGCAACCGCCCAAATTTTAGCACCAATCGGCATGTAGGCGGTCAAGGGGAAAAGGCGGTCCTAGGCGGCCGCCTAGGCGCTCCAGGAGAAGAGGCGGCCGCCTAGGACATGGCGCCTGGACAAAAAGTCGGCCGCCTAAAAAAAAGGAAAGAAGCAGCAGCAGCCCGATACCCGATAACCCGATACCCGATACTTTTTTCCTAAGGAGCAGCAGCCGCTGCAGTCCCGAATTTGACTTTATTTAGTTATTATGAGAAACTTTAAATTTGACTTTGTTTAGTTATTATGAGAAACTTTAAATTTGGAGTATAATTTTCACTTGTAGTCTTGTCTATGTTGTCTTGAACTATGAATTTGACTTTGTTTAGTTATTATTAGCTACTTGAATTATGTTTGAACTTGTAGTCTTGTCTATGTTGTCTTGAACTATGAATTTGACTTTGTTTAGTTATTATGAGAAACTTTAAATTTGGAGTATAATTTTCACTTTAGCATATTTTAATTCCTATGTTTTTTGCGGTGACCGTCTAGAAGGCCGCCTAGGCCCCACCTAGGCACCTACCGCCTAGCGCCTTTTACAACCTTGGACAAACTTGTGGTTTATGAGCGGGTTTCTTGTTGTTTGGGTCTAATTACCTGATGTATGGTAAACAAAGTCAATTTTGCCTTCTAAGACTGTAACGATGCAATAAGTTACATTACATTGATATTTATATAATTAAGTTTTCAACTCAAGTCTCTTATCACATGACTTGAAGTAGGGTAAGCTAGGTGAGACATGTTTGTTGCTATATAATGTGTTTCATCTCCTTTGAACTGAAAACGTTTAATTAAGTTGCAAAAAGGTGTCTCCCGTCTATACTATCCAATAACAAGCTGATGGTAATAGGCGTCAGGATCAAAGATGGGAATTGGTCATAGATGTCTGAGAAAGGACAAATCTAAGAGTGAGTCGGGAGGGGAAAGGCAACAATTACTTATCTCCTCTTATATATAAGAAGTATATGGGCTTGGGTCGCTTTCCAACTTTGGGTCAAATTCCAATTAAGATGGGTCAACGCGGTCTGAAGCAGACCGAGGCGACTACTTCAAATGAGAAGGCACCCTCCTCGCTACTCACACACCCCCATACATGTTGCCTACGTGACATGGCACTTGAGACTTGAGGCGTCTAGGTGGTCGCCTCTAGTGACCTTGTTGTATTCCTTTGATTCTTGCTTGAGCGAGATGATACTTGTCATTTGCAGTTCATTTGGTTGATGGATTCAAAATAATTCACTTGTTCTACAAACAAAGAAACGTGACTTGAAGGATCCTGTTTTAAGAGCTAAATTGGCTAAAGGAACGTGCCCTAGTTATTATGTGGAACTCACATGACATGATGATATATTTTTTCCACTAGTAACTCTAGGTACTATTGCATGTACTGTGGTCTTGGCGAATTTGGGACTACTAATTACCGGTGAACCAGGGGATCTATCTGCGACTTCTTTGGAAATATTACCTCTCAGCCGACACTTTTCCCGTATTTAAAATACTCTGCACCTTGGTTGTCAACTCGCATATCTTGTATCGATTTGATTGTGTATCATATAATGTATCGCGTATCATATTGTGTACTATATATAGGAAACAATACCTATATGATATTAGTTCTATACTTCTAAATCACATAAGAACATAATTTAGTATAATTTTAGCACAAGTTTTTATTTGTTTCATCTTTATAAGTCTTTCTAGTTCCAAAATTCATATTCTTAAGTATACATTACATGACTCAAGTAAAAAAAAAAAAAACGATACTATCTATCAGCCTGTATGTATCGTATTGTTGGTAAGTATATTGTGTCATATCATAAGATACTAATGACGTAGCTCTGCACCTAATAAGTATTGAATGTTGTTTTAATGGTTACAACATTAATGTAATTATTGACAGGACCTTTTTTTGGAGAATGTAATAAATTCTAAAACCCATTTTGTTGTTCAATAGCTAAAACAATTTTCTTTATTGGAACCACATCAACTCTTTGACTATGTATTGGTTTAACATTAGCTATTGACAAATCTTTAACTATAGGTCTTTTTCAATTTGATTCAACCTTGAAATAACATAATGCAGGTATTTAGGGATGCATGAATTTTCTTATGATCAATTCCACGAAAATTCGAAGTGTACCAAAGATTTAAAAGAAATATTTCTTTTATGTAAAGCAAATATGAAATATATATACAAGTCTGTGAGGGCATTCATGTCTCTAAGTAGGCTAACAATGACTAGGCAAGATGCAAAGATGGGATTCACTTTTCAAAACTTAGAGCACTTCATTGTTCTGATGCTATTTACTTTTGCAGAGTGTTGAAGAAGCAGAATGTCGTAGGGCTTATGATGCTGCAACTGAGGCTTACACTCTGTCCTTTGACCGCAGCAAGCCGGCAGAGGAGGTAAGGGTTGTATGTGAATGCTATTGTTTTCTAGATGTATCTGAACTGTTTTCAATCTGCTTTTTCCTAACTTCACATTTTTAGGTTTTTCTAACGGAAGCACATGAAGTTGCTGTCCAGAAGGCGTTTGCTGTTTTTAATTCTGGTGCCGTTGGGGCTGGTTCAGCACGTCAAAATTATGAAAAGCTCCTCCACCGTTTCTCCAGGAAGGCGTTTGAGGTAAGGATGAAAACTGTTCTTTTTTGACTTCTCACTTCTTAATGCTACCTAATTTATTAAAAATAGGCTAAATTACAACTTGATACCCTCAACTATTCAAGTTTTTCAACTTGATACCCTCAGCTTTGATATGTACTAACTTAATACCATTAACTATTGAATTTTTTTTATTTTAGTACCCTCCGTTACTTTAAACGTTAAGTTTTCCATTATTTTTTTTAGTGACTAAAATGCCCCCCTCTCCCCCGGTGAAACAACCCACCCCCCAAAAAAAAAAACAGCCACCGCACCCTCCGGCGAACCCCGTGCTTGTGCCCGCCCCCACCCTTGCCAGCCGCCGCTACTGCTGCTCGCCACCCGCGGCAGCCGCCGCTGCTTGCCAGCATGCTGCCTGCCCACACCTGGCCCCACCCGCCCGCCCGCTTGCGCCTGGCCACGCCCACCCACATCCGGCCGTGCCCGCCGGTGCCTGGCCGCGCCCACCTGCGTCCGGTCGCGCCTTGCCGCGCCCACCGCCAGCCCGCGTCCGTCGCAGCCGTCTACGCGTTGCTGCTGCTGCTCGCTGCTACTGTTGCGCCCCCCCCTCCGGTCGCCGACGCTAGGAAGAGAGGGGGGCTGCGAGAGAGAGGAGGAGGGGGGAGAGAGAAAGAGAGTGGGAGGGACATTTCTGTCATTTGATCTTTTCAATTAACACTGTTAGGGCCAAAGTGGAGAGAGGGTATTAAGTTGGTATATATCAAAGTTGAAGGTATCAAGTTGAAAAACTTGAATAGTTAGAGGGTGTTAAGTTGTAATTTAGCCTTAAAAATATTTTAACTATCCATTCAAACAAATCTTTGATGTACAATCCACTCTAATTTCCGTATAATTGTTGATTTATGAAGATGATGCTATTTTTCTTTCTGTAAATGCTATTTTTGTGACAAAGAGGATACAACAACAACGAAATCAACAACAACAACAGTCTTATCCCAAGTTTTGTGACAAAAGAAGATGCCAACTCTAAATAATGCATTTGGATTAATGGACACTTTTATGTGATTAGTGTTAAAATCCACATGAGAACACTCGGTAGCAATTTTTACGGCAAATGTATGCATCAATTGTAGTGCAAGTGTGATCTTATTGCTTAGCAGCTAATAGGTGGTGAGTTTTCTTACACCTGAATTTGTACGCTTAATTTTGCTTAATTTGTACGCTTCTGAGACTTCTTTTACATTTAAGGGCATGTTTGGATTGAAGGAGGTGTGAGGTAGGTAGGAAGGTTGTGAAACTTGTTTTACTTTTAAGGGCATGTTTGGATTGAAGGATTGTGGGGGAGGGGAAGAAGTGCAGATCCAAGTCGTGCATATTGACATATACTTGTGACTTTCATGCACTTCTTTGTCTCCCAAGTCTTGCATATAGCCATATACTTGTGACTTTCATGCACTTATTTCTCTCTTCCCATCTTCCATAGTGTGTTTGGATAGCTAAATACGAAGGAGGTGAGAAAGTGCCTCATAATATTGATAAAAAATAAAAACTAATTAATATCTTGCTAAGTTGATTATTAAGTATTAATATCAATTATTTAACATATTCTTTATTCCTTAGCATTAATTAATTATCTTAAGAATTTAATATTAATTAATAAAACAATATATTAAAAAATTAATAAAACAATATATATTAATTTAACATTATTGATTACTTAAGTCATCTTTATTATGGATATAAAATATTATTATATAATAATTAGTTAACTAATATGATAATAAATTATTCGTGAATAGTTTACAAAGTGCTTAAATTTATTAATATTAGTATACAATAAGTAACTAATAACCAGATTTTTATCATAGATTGCAATATCGATTGATACCGATCTGATATGACTGATATCGATACAATTTGGCATGACCCGATCCGATGTCGATACTGACCCAATATTGTGGGTCTCTTTTGTAGTCAATTCGGCAAAGAAGATTAAACGAAAAAGACTAATCAACAAGGGTAATAGTATACTAAGCAGTGTTCTAAATATCGATTTAGGCGGCCGTCGACCGCAACGATTTTGGCCTAGGCGGCAGTTCTAGACCTTAAAATTTCAAAAAAAAATCTTTTTTTCTTTGAATTTTTACCTGACTGCTGACCGCCTCCTCTTGCCATCGCCGGCAACAAGGGTATAAAAGTATAGAAAGCAGTGTTCTAAATATTGGTCTATGCGGCCGTCTAGGCGCTAGCCGGCCACAATCCGCATCGATTTTGGCCTAGGCGGCGATCCTAGGAGCTGTCCGGCCCTAGGCGGATATTAAAATTTCACAAAAAAAATTTCAATTTTTTTGAATTTTTATCTGATTGTCGGCCGCCTCCTGCTGCCACCTGTCGCCATCGTCGTCGGCGGCTGCCACTGTGGTGGTGGTCGTGAAGAGGAGAAGGAGGTGCTTGATGGTAGTGGTGGTGGTGGTGATGGTGAAACAGAGGAGAGGGAGGTGCAGTGGGTATGTGCCCTCTCTCTCCTCTCATCCCCTTTTCTAAAAAAAGCCAAAAAAAAGCCAAGGATCGAACCTTAGCACACTCAACAAGCTAACTAAAACCCATGTCTACTAACCACAAGAGCCTTTAGAGATATGTGTTAATATTTAACAGACAATACTTATCTCTGTTACATGTATAGAAAAAAGAAAAAAAAAACTGCTCAGCAGCCTAGGCGCACCGAACCAGTCTAGCGAAATTTATAACATTGTTAGTAAGGTTGTAAAAGAAAATTTATTTATCACAGATAAACCAATCGACAATGGTGACTATTATTTATTCAATTTTAAAACTACTAAGAAACGACACATAAAATACTTAAAATTATGTCTAAATGCACAAAATATTTTTTCGAAACTTGTAATAATTTATTAATAATTTTTTGTTTTATGGTACTAAAAAAATTCGATACTGCCAATTCCGCCGATCCCGATACTCATAGGTACCGATACTGCAAACCTTGTTTTCTTATACAAGGACTGGAAGCATACATAAATGTGGCATTTCTCAATACAAGTCAAATCTGTATTGGTCACACCTAATGGTTTCAACTCTCATCTGTGTGACATGTTACACATGTAACTCTTCAAACAAAATAAAAAATAAAAAAATAGTAAAAAAATTCATAACCACTTGATGGTGGGTTAAATTATCATAATGACTCATTAATCTTCTTGTAGATTTTTTTGTCTTTAGAGAAAGTTGAAGACAAGTGATGTTAGTAGTATCTTTGCTCTCCTATTATCTAATTGCCTGTCTGAGTGTTAAATATTCACTACTTGTTAAAGGTCATCATTGTTTACTTTTCTTCTAAGTTACCTCTTTCCCTTATATGTCTTTTCTTTATTGCTGAATCCCTCTTCTTCCACTGCTTTGTGACCCCGTTCGTGTGCGAGACCCCCCCCCCCCCCCCCCCCCCCCCCCAAACACACACACGCACCACATCACTCTCCTCCCCCTCCTAAAAGAGAAAGAACACCACAGACAAACATCCCCGTTGTTTCCTCTCTTGTTTTTAGATTTTATAAGTCATGCCGACCGTCCTACGCCCCAACCCCCTACACCCACTCTTACACAAATGACCACAAACTTTTTTCATCACTTATCTTGTTTTCAATCTGTTTTTTCTCCATTCTCAATCTCAAGATAGTCTACCTTGACTTTGGGCATTGCCTATGTTGCCACGACCAAGTATGTATTTAAGGGTTACCTCACCTTGTGTCCAAGATTGGCCGACTTCAACTTAGCTCATTCACGCACTATTCTCAAGTTGCTTAAATAGCCAATACGTAGGGGTGCATTTGGAGCTGGATAACCGGATTATTCGGCTCCAAATCCAGATTCAAATAGATCACAACTGGATATTGGATCTATTATTTTCAGATATGGTCAGGTCCGAACCAGGATAATTTAATTAGATCCAAATTTAGTTTATCCGGTACGGATGTAGATTCGACTCTACTTTCTGGATCTGGATATTTGGATACCTATATAAATATACAGATGATACTAATTATATCTACGCTTATAACATCAGGGAGCACTATATTATTGACTAAACCTATTATTTTTAAAGTTAATTAATACATCAATACTCAACATAATTTAATTATTACGTAACAAAATCTATATGAAATCTTCACTTCTAAGAATCCAAACTTTGGTTTGTCCAAATCCTTACTATATCCAATTTGCTTTGATATTCACTTTATTCATATACCGGAACAGGTTCTTTTATCTTTCTTCCAAATATGGTTGTTGATTTTTATTTATGAACAATAGCCATATCCGTATTTCAGTATTTGTTATTACCAAAACAAATATGGATATGGTAATACCCATATCCAATTCATATCCATTCCGAATGCACTCCTACCAATAAGTTCTTAATTTTCATATCTACTGATGACATGTGTACTCTTTGATTTATCTTGAACTTCTTTATCACTTATTTACAATAAGCATCTTGTTCTTCAGAAATGTGATGTTTTAATTTGGATTTGACCTGAAAGAGTCGTTGTGACTGCATTTTTTTGTAGGACTACAAAAGGAATGCTTTTCTAGAGGCAGATTTGCGATGTTCAAACACCATACAGAGCATGGAAACAAAGTTGCGAGCTTCTTGTCATGTTCCTGATGCAAAGCTTGATGATGTGATCCAGGTAAAGGCATTCTTTTCATCGTATCATGTGCACTGCTCACATAGTCACACATAAGGACTTGCAGTTGCTGCTAGTGAAGAAAAAAATATGTATAGCTAATTATTAAGTTGTAGGGTTATGGAGCATTTTAAATTGTTTGCTCATTTTGTACTAATATATTTGACATCCCTTATTATAATATAGAAAGCTAATGATTTTCCTTGAACGTGTATCCTATTTCTTGTCATGCTTCTTCTTGCATATTTTGTGTACCTTTAAATTGCTCATCCTTCTCTAGTAATAAATAATAATATTCTTTATTCTCTTGAACTTTGTTGCGTAGGATGCTCAATTCAATGGGATGGTTTATTGAGATGGTATGGGTATGTATTTATAAGACGGGGTTCTTCCTCATTAGTACATAACCAATGCGGGACTAAAAGAGTACGTAGAACTACCAAGTATAGGCACCGTCTGTTAACTCTTTAACTCTCCCTCTCAAGTTGGAGCATATATGTCATGCATGCACTGCTTGTTAAGTTAGGCTGAAAATCTGATAGAGGATTCATAAACAAATCAACATTGTGGTCTCCAAAACAAGTACTCGGGTAGAGATGACTGGTTGAGGTTTGCGGGCGCACTATGATGCCAGAGCTCGGGTGGTGATTTGGGATGCTGGGTTGGATGGAGAATATGGGTGGCCAGAGGATGGAGAAGATGGGTGTTGTGATCGACTGAGGCGAGAAGCGATTGTCAGTCAGGGCTGTAGGGTTAGGGTATGATTTGAGTATATATTTTTAGGAGAAGAGAGCCTTCCATATTAGGACAACCACGTTGGACTTGAGGAGTCCATAGTGATAGAACTACCGATTATAGACACTAAGTTTAAGAACATAACACTACCCTTCAAGCTGGACTATATGTGTGATGTATGCCCAGTTTGTTACATGAGACTAGTGGCTTTGCAAATAAATTAACGTTCTGGTCTTCAGAATGGGTATTTGAAGGTTTGGTAAAGGTGTCTGGTTGGGGTTTGCAGGGGTGTTGTAATGCCAGTGCCAATCTTGAGTGTTGATTGGGGTGTTGGGTTATAGAAGGAGAAGATTGGTAGCTGGAGGATGGAGAATACTGCTAGATGAGGGTCGACTATAAAGTTAGTGTTGGGGTTAGTGTTTCGTTAAGGCTGGGGATGGGTACCGCTATGGTTTTGGTGTGGAGATTTTAATGGTAGGTAGAGGGCTAGTTTTAATACCATGTTGAGTTGAATAGGAGGCTCAACTCAATCATATGGCTTATTGAGATGGTTTGAGTACATACTTACAGGAGGATAACCTTCCACGTTTACACAACTGATAAGGGACTGATGGAGTACATAAAACTAACATAAAACTACCAAATATAGACAGATTTGTCTAGTAACTCTTAAACTATGTTATGCAAGGTGCCGTCGGGGCGCCAAACATGTTTTTTATATAGGGCGTTCCCGCCCTTTCCCAAAACGCCTTTGGCACCTAGAAAATCTTCCCACGTCCGTGTGGTGACTGGGCTTGGTGTTTTTTTAAAATCAGTTGGACTTGTTAGTTGTTACTAAGGAATTACAAATGGGTGGGGCCGTGGACTTGAGTATAATTATGTAAATATGCTAGAGACTCAAAATTTTAATAATCCAATGACTATATAATTAAATGAAAAAAAAAGTGTTTGAAAACTAAACCTTAATTACAAGTTACAAGTAACAAAAAAGATATGACCAAAGAATATATAGCAGTCCAAACAATAAGATGTTGGGCTTCCTTCTATATTATCTCCTCATACGACCAGGAGAGTATTCTCTACTTCTCCATCATCTCATGCCTCATCAAGTTCATAACTTAATCTCTTCATCTTCAAGATAACAAGCCATCTAAATTCAACCCCTTTAATTTGATTAATTTAATATGAGTTTTTGGCATGAGAGACACAATTTACATAATGGAAAATAAGGAGGTATTATTAGAGCGCCTTGACCGGCCTTCCTGCCCCGCCTCGATAAATTTTAGACCCCACTGCCCTGCCTAGCGCCCCAGCCCGCCTAGTGCCCTGTCCCATACAACATGGCTCTTAACAGTTCATTTTGATTTGTTTCTTTGTTATTATTTTATATACAACATGGTGTTGAGTCCTTATATTGTGCCACTTCACATATAAGCCTGCTCATATAAGTTCAAATCTCCCAACCATTTTAACTACTAAATATGCAGTTATGCCATGAGAGGTGCGTCTAACTTGATGAGTAGAGAAGGTTTGCTAGCCTTCATTATCCGGATATTTGAAAGTGATAACTAACTTATTTGCAATGTTTAGTACTTGATTTGGGACATTTTCTTTCCCCCTCTACTTATGAACATTTTCAATTTTTTTGGTGTTATGGTCATTATTGGTATTCTTTAGAAGAGTTTGTATGTTTTCTAGGTAAGTGCATGTGTATTAAAAACTTAATAGTTTCTTGTTAGGGTATGCATTCTCTACTGAATGGTGTATAAATCTGTAAGGATACTTCATTCTCAGAAATTGTTATTTTGTAATGAAAGAGGGACAAATGTATCGATATATGACTTTGCCCCTTACATTACAAAAATATTAAAACATAACCAAGTAAACTGGAATAGGAGCAATTACAATCAACAAAACAAGAATTTGTTTTATCCGTAAAATGCTTTTAGTAAATTAATTTTTTCAGTTGAACATAAGCCAATCGTGGAAATGGCTACCTCCCTCCCACTTGTATGAGATAAGGGCTTTCTCCGTGCCTAAAGTTTTTGGAAAAACCAAAAAAGCTAAAAAACCAAAAAATAAACTAAGGCGCGTCTTTTCTTGATTGTGCTTTACTGAATGGCCCGCCTGGAGAAAGGAGCCTCGCCTAGTGAGGTGCGAGGTGCGCCTTTGACTACTATGGATGCATTTGAAGCTCAATCACAAAAACATCTGAAAGTGTAGAGTCTGAAAAGTTCATGTTCAGTTCATACCATTTCTAGGTACTGTTTGACAATCACCAAGTCTCCTATCATAGATAACAAGGACTCAAATAGTTATTGAGGACATGGTCCTTTAATGAAGGATATGAGTTTTTGTTAATGTTACAGGACATAGCCCTTAACTGAGCTAAATGGAAGAAAATGACTCAAATGTTGACCAACTTTGGGATAAAGGACTTTCAACTTTGTTGCTTGTACAGGACTCAATAAGAAATCACTTGTGAAATGTGTGTATCAAGAGCATGACAAACTGCGAAAGGAGATAGTAAAACAACAAAGGACAATTCTAAATACCTGTAATTCAATATTTTGTTTTATGAAATTATGAGTTACACTCTGTGAATCTCATAGTTGATCAGTTGTAACATAAGATAGCATAGTAATACCACATATACATTATACATTAGTATAATGATATTTAAATTCTATAAATGAAAGTTAGTTCTTAGATACATACTACATAAATTTGAAAATGTATTGCTGTAACTGAGCAGATTTTAAGCTGTTTGAGCTTCTGATCAATGTGAAACTCAAACTATTGTCAAATTATAATCCAGCAAATAAACCATAATCAAACTGATATTTATTTGAACAATTAATACTAAAATTAATTAATTAGAGATTACTTGAGCATCTACTATGCTAAGCTAAGCTAAGCTAAGCTAAGCTAAGCTAAGCTAAGCTGAAATAGAGATAGAATGAGCAGAGAGAGGAAAAGAGATACGAGGGAGAGGCCTGGGGAAAGAGTTTGTTGACAGGGATAGGAAGATAAAAGAAAGAGGTCGTTGCTAGAGCATGAGAGAGGTAGTCATAGAAGAAAGAGGCTTTATCGGAGAAAGAAGAGAGACCAACTGCTCGACAGTGAGGTCCGTGCCCTCATCGGCTGTCGTTATGCCTGTCAATTTTTTGATAGAGCATCGTTGCTATTGAGACCCAAGAGGAGAGGCAAGTAATTTTAGTTTAGAGATTTCGTCCATGTCCTGTCTAGATTTAAGGAGATGAATAGGTATATGGTTATATTGCCAGACAGGCTTGAGTTGTTTGGTGTAGGACTAGAAACCTGCTAGGAACTCAGGCTTGGCTCATAAATTAACTGGCTGATATATTGCACTATCATACTCTATTCCCCCGTATGGCCAATATAGACCCTGTTGGCTGGTATGTCACAGTATCATACTCTATTTCCTAAGTAGTCATTTCCTGTATTGTGCTATATCATATCAGTTATAGAGTGGAACCTGTGTAATGGCGGCTATGAGGCTATGACCGTCATCTGGGAAAAGGTGTCCATTTTTTGTGGCTGGTCTTTTGAATGTAATTCTCCTGTTATGTCAACTTCCAATGTCAAAGAAAAATGCTTTCGAACCTTTCCTATGTCTTCCTTCCAAAAAGTCTTATTTTATTCCTAAACTCTAACCGTAGTACCTTAGCTACTTTCTATGGTGTTCACGGCCTAATTCAACCCTTTAAAGTTTAAGATCACTTTATATTGTACATTTGTCTGCTTGATATTGCCATGTTTTCCCCTTATCTTTATGCCTTTCCTTGCAGGTGTTCATAGATAATTTCTTATTTGGTTGTACATCAATTGTGCTGTTAATGAGCATTATGGTTTACTTTTTGTTCGTGTTCCTTATCATTGCTCTTGTGCTCACATGCTTGCTGCAGATTGCATATTTTTAATGCTTGTGGTTTTCAGTTGGTTTTTGTTGGATTATATGTGATCACGTACGATGATGTTAGTACTATTGATTTCTACTGCAGGTTTTGGACAGTTTGCTCTCCGATTACGAGTCATCATCTTATGGTCCAGCAAAATGGAAGAAGTTGGCGGCCTTTTTACAACATTGGTATATCCCCATTCCTTGTTTTTGCATGTGTTGTGTTTTAGGACATTGTTTTGTTCTCTTCACTGGTAACTAGGAAAGTGCACAATTTGATTATTATACAGTTTAGTCCACCGAGTCCTGATAATAGTATATTACATCAGTTTAAGTCATCAGAGTTGATATGGTTTGCCAACTGGCAAGGTTTTGAAAGGCGCTAGTCGGGCGCGCACCGGACACCTAGCACCTAGCCTGCCTGGGCGTCCGTGGTTCCTGCCTAGGCGTCCACGATAAAAAAAACCCCAAAATAACCTACTGAAAATTGCAGAAAAGTCCATAAACCAAAAACACGTGCATAGTTGGGAGTTGGAGGGGCCCAGGTGGACATCGGGCGGGCACCAGGCGCCTAGCACCTAGGCGCCGCACGTAGGTCGATTTTTGGAACATTGCTAACTAGTCCAACCTTCAAAACTATATCCACTTGTTCATTGTTTATCCTTTTCCACTTGTTCATTGTTTATCCTTTTCTACTTTTACAGTTTGGAGGGGCCGGTACTTGATCTATTCAAGAGGAAAGTAGATAAAATTGAATCAGAAAGGACTGCTTTCAAGTTGAAGTGCAGCTCTAGTGAAGATAAATTGACATTGCTGAAGAAGCAACTTGAGGCCAATGAGAAGCACAGAGCTGAGTACGTGAAGCGCTATGAGGAAGCTGTCACTGATAAGCAAAAGATTTCACAAGACTACTCTGCACGTATCTCCAACTTGCAGGGCAAATGCAGCACTTTAGAGGAGCGCTGCTTAAGTTTATCAAAAGCTATTGATCATGCGAAACATGAATCCTCGGAGTGGGAAATGAAATATGAGCAGAGCTATTCGGAGCAAAAGGCTGGAGAAGACAAGTTTAATGCTCAAATTGTAGCTCTTGAGTCCATGAAAACTGCTACTGAAGGCAGGTTGGCAGCTGCTCGCGAGCAGGCAAATTCTGCCCAGGAAGAAGCATTGGAGTGGAAGCGAAAGTATGATTTAGCTGTTGAAGAAGCAAAAACGGCCCAGGAGAGAGCAACTGTAATGCTTGAGCATACTAAAAGAAAGGCACGAGAACGTGAAGATACCTTACGAACAGAATTATCGGAGAAGTTGACAGAGAAGGTGACAATTTCTTCATTTAAGTTCTTTCTTTCATTAATGAATTTATATATTGAATACTAACCCAATTTTGTTGCAATAAAGGAAGAAGAGATCAAGAATTTAACTTCAAAAATTGACCACATCGAGACCCATGGAAGTAGTTTGATCTATAAGTTGGAGGTATCCTTCAACTTTTCATTACAATTTGTTTCTTGATTTATATTGATTATTAATGTAGAGGCAATCTTTGCTTTCAGGCTGCTGAGGCAAAGTTGAAAACCCATGACTTGGAAGCTTTGGCATTGAAGGATGAGGTTGAGAATTTGAGTGAGAAGTTGGACTTTGCTAATAGTAAATATCAGAAGTATGAAAGAGAAGTTAAAATATTGGAGCAAGAAAAGAAGCACATTCAAGAAAAATATCTATCTGAATGCACAAAGTTTGATGAAGCAGATAAGAGATTCAAGGAAGCTCAAAGGGATGCAAAAAGAGCAGTTGAGTTGGCAGATACTGCCCGTGCTGAAGCAGCTGTTGCTCAAAAGGAGAAGAGCGAAGCTCAGCGGTTAGCGATGGAAAGACAGGCACAACTTGAGAGATTTGAAAGACAAGTCGAAAGCCTGGAGAGGGAACGGGCCAAACTGATGGAAGAAGCTGACAGTTTGCGCCAGTCTGAGATGGATGCTGTCTCCAAGGTTTCATCGCTCGAGGCAAGGGTTGATGTAAGAGAGAAGGAAATCGAGGAAATGTTGAGCCAGAACAATGAGCAAAGGTCCAGTACAGTCCAAGTTCTTGAAAGTCTTTTGGCGACAGAAAGATTAGCTCTATCAGAGGCAAACAACAGAGCAGAGGCATTGTCTTTGCAGCTACAAGCTACCCAGGGCAAATTAGATGCACTCCAACAAGAGCTGACATCAGTTAGATTGAATGAGACTGCACTTGATAGTAAACTCAAAACCGCTCGGGGAAAGCGCAGAAGAGTAGATGATTACTTGGTCACAGAATCGGTACGTGATTTAGATGATGATGAAGAGGCAGCAAGGAGTAAAAGGGGCAAGAGTGCCACTAGCCCATTGAAGTATAATCATACAGAAGATGGTGGTTCTGTTTATAGAGGGGAAGAGGATAGAAACCAGAGCCAAGGGGATCAAGAAAATGTATCAGAAGATTACACAAAGTTGACAGTTATACAACTAAAACAAGAGCTCACAAAGCATGGTTTTGGTGAAGAATTGCTACAGCTGCGGAATCCTCTCAAGAAAGAGATACTTGCTTTGTATGAGAAACTTGTCCTCAGAAAATAGCCATATTGTCTGACATTCTTAATGACCACCAGTACTATAATATATCAAGAAATCCTTTATGCAAATGTGTTGTGACAATTTTATTTCAGGCGTGTTTTATCCTGATCTTTGTTGGCTCGAATGGCTGCGCCATAATGATTTGTTTTGCTCACTTGTACCTCTAATTATAATCGTCTATGTTGATTTCTATTTTGGAATGCTTTTTGGTTTGGTGTCGAGTGACCGTTATCAGATTAAGAATGATACATTCCTATTAATCCTGTGAAATTGGTTAATATATTGGAAGATGTGGTAGCAGTATTCCTCTGCAAAGACCAGCTATTAGATGTATCATCTTTCGTCACTGATGATCACTTGCTTTATCCTTTCAAATCCTTTCGTCTTTCATCACTGGTGATCACTTGCATCTATTCTTTCTGTTTCTTCGGTGCATCACAATACGTGGAAGAGTGAGAAATAAAACTAATTCCAACATATTCTTTTTGGGTTTGCAGTCCCGATTCGAGGTATGTAGGTTTGGAGTGTCGTGGAGCGTCGACGGAAGATGCAGTGAAGGGGATGGGAAACCGGTGGTTGACTCGGGACTCAAAACATAACTAAAATAGCAGCATGTAATATACTTGGGCGTGTACTTTTCGCAGTATACCGTCCAATATACTGTTTTGGGATAATACAATCCACTATACTGACGCCCGCATGATTTCTGTCCATTTTGAGGGTCTGGTCAGCAGTGTTTTGAATCGTTCGATCGGAACTGACGGCCAGGATTGGTATTAGACTAATTTAAAAAAATTATAATCCTAAATTAGGATTTTTTTTAAGCTATTTAAAGGAGTTAAATGGGTTGTCAAAGTGAGTGCTTATCAAGGAAATTCGACGATACAATTCACACAAATCTACTAAAAAAATTCCATACTTTGCTCGTATGCTTGATCTTCAAGACACTTGGAGAAGAAGATATGTTTTGGGGAATATCTAGATATGTTTTTGGGAATATCTGCTCCGTTCATGGAGATTGTCACAGGGTTGATGATGATATTATTGTGCAAGTTTTTTTTTTCTTTCTTCTTGGATATTGGTGAGTGATTGGTTCTTGGGACAAATAAACTATTAATATTATAATTAATCTTTGTATTAGCGTGCGCACGCGCACACACATACATATTTGAAGTAATGGGTAATTGTGACGAACTCGTCTCCACTACTGGGACTCGAACTTCCGACCACTTGAACCGCATGGATCTCTCTTAACCACTATTTGTTTAGGTGACGAAGTAGTACCACATACACTGTGCTTGATTCTTACATAGAGATTGTAATTTACTAATTTGTTATCTTCAAATCATGTTGGTATCATTCCCGCGATGTATTTTCCAACAATTCTAGAACACAAATTCTAGTCTTCGTCTAACAAGTTTCCATGTAGTCCTTGTTTTGGAACTGTAACTCTCCTGATTTAAATGTAAATATATCAAAGCAATAACCAATAAAGAAATCAAGTAAAGTGCAAACTTTACAAGCTTCACGGGGCAACAAAATCGCCGTTACAATTACGCCAAAGGCAACCTCTAATGCTCTCAAATGCCTGTTAAGTTCCATGCTAATTTACAAAACCTTCAGGAAAATCAAATAAGTCTAATTATCTACGGAATCATAATATGCAACTAAATTAAGAATGCGTCAACTCTTTTTAGTGTTACATAATCATATTAGCACTTCTACAAATTGCAATTCGACTCTTCTTGAATAGGCGGAGAGCCATTCAAGGAAGGAAGGATGATGATCCACCACCACGTACACTGAAATTTGGTATCGAGTGGGAGGAGCTTGCAGTAGTGCTGTTGTGTCCTCCTTGGCTGTAGGACATTAGCGCAGTGTTGTAGTAGTCGACAATGCTCGCGTCTTTGAGCATGGTGTCACCCCCGTGATGATGCACGACCTCCTTCGAGCTCGAGCCGCACTGTCTCGGCTGCGTCTGGTAGAACACCTTCGACACGACGAGCTCCCCGTCCTTCTCCTCTTCGTCGCAGCCGAGGTGGTACTGGTGCATCACCCAGCTCGTCTTCTCGGGCTTCCGCTGCTTGCCGTAGTTGGTGTAGAGGACCAGTATCTTCTTGTACCCCCTGACCTCGCCGCCGCCGCCAGCGGCGAACATTGGCCTCGTCTTCCCGGTTTTGTGCCATCGGGTCTCGCCTCCGTGGACGTCGGTGTGCACCTTCCTCCGCTTCCTGGTCCCTGTCGTGTATGCTTTGGAAGGGCGATGGAAGAAGTGTCGGATGAGCCCATCCCTGCTCACTCCTGTCGGTTTCACATGGAAAGAACATGTATTATATAACCTGCTTCATGGATTTATACATGCATGCATGCATGTACACAAGGACGGAACCAGAAATTCGAACACGGAGGTGGATTGGTATGAATTCGGATTTATACATGCATGTACACAAGGACCGAAGTAGAAATTAAAACTAAGGTGTGTTGGGATGGACTAGAGTCTACTGAGTGTACGAAGAAAAATTGGGGTGGGCTAAGCCCACAACTTATATAGTTCCGTCTCTGCGTGTATAGAGAATATGGTAGTGCTACGTTGTCCGCGGACTTGGACCACAGTCCTGGCCCGCGGACCACGCGTCGCCGTTTCATTGGAGGGGAGGAGGGACACACCAACATGCGGACACGTGCACGGTCACCCCGCGGACAAAAGAGCATTTCCGTAGAGAATAATATCCCGATAAAGAAAGCATTTAATTGAAAATTTACAACATGTAATACTTATGTACATAATATTTGCTTAATTAGTATCAACAAAATTAATTCCATCTGCATTACAAAGATATTTAATTAGATTTGACTTGAGCATTAAAATTTACATCTTATGCAACAAGGTTATCATATTTATTTTTGGAGAATATTGCTGAGTTTGCTTGCATTTTCCTTAAATATGACTCACCTACATTTGTTCTTGAGATATATACTTGTTTTCTAGTGCAAATTCAAGAGTATAGATATAGATACGAACATGTAGTACAATCAGTCTTTGTAATGATTATTTTGTGTCTAAATAATTTTCTGTATAAAAATCATACTCTATTTATTGGTAGATTAAAATCCAGTGAATTCGTGGACCAGAAATTTCAATTTCGAGGAAGAATATAAATTACTTTCTGTTTGTTACAATATCAATTTCATGTTCTGCCTACCCAATCAATCCAAGGAAACAACCAGTAGAAAATAAATATGCATGACATTACGTCTACCTTGAATACAAGATCGTTCGACTTCCATTGTATGCTTAAGAACTCATTATAACATATATAATATCATCAAAAATACTAGCCAGTGGAACTCATGAGTTCTTAACTTTTAAAACTCCGCCATTAAAAAACTGTTGGATTATATGCATATGATCCCTTGACTTTTTTCAAGGGACTAAAGTGAAAAATAACTACATTTACAATGTTAGTAAAATTTACATGTCACATCCATCTCGCAAGTTCTTATATTGAGTTTCTGTAGTCAAATATAAATTATGAAACGATTTCTAATTGTAGCATTTATATACCTTTATGATTTCCATAAAACAAAATAATTCTCCATACTCATTAGGTCCTAACAATTAGGGAGTCTTTCTGGGTCTTCTGGTGTCTTTCTATGAAAGTTTTTTTTTTTTTGTATGACTTGAACCTTATGGTGACGTGTGGATAAAAGTGTGGTATTCTTAGAAATCCACTTTCCCTTATTTTTTCATGGAAAAAGAATTCAACATTTTCATACCCATATATTTTTTATGTTGGAAATATGCAGCCAGAATTTTTTTCCATTCTCAAGTTTTGTTCAGACAGAAATGTGAATCTTAATTTGTTTAATTTTTCATTAATTTTATGATGCTGTTGTTACTTAAAATTAAATTCAGCTGATATTATTGAGGGTTATTGTCCCAAAAAATGTAAATAATGCACTCAATTAACATTTTCAGGAAAGCAAAAATATTTTTAGGGGGTATCATGTTTTACTTTCTCACAACTATGGAAAAATGAAGTCCCCCATGTTGCCCCCCAATTCCCAAGTCCAGATTTACCAAACATGGATAAGAAATCCAAAATCAATTTCCAAGCTTCCAAAACTTGAAACCAAACACCACCTATGGGTATAATCTATCTAGTGGGTGTAATCTATCTTAGTGCAGGATCGTGAGGGTGACAAGTGGCCATATATGGTGGCACAATTTTCATCAAGGAGAGAAGTGTGGCTGGCAGTGTATACTAGTTGATTAGGCATCATTCATGGTGGTTATTCGATGATCTCAACAGTAGCAATGTTGGTAAAGAATAAATGTTGAATCTATTTTTCAAAAAATAGTTTCTACAACGAATTCATGACCACAATGATAAACTTGTGGGTTTTTTTTAATGCAAAACACAATAAATCACTATGTTACAATCCTATTGTCATACATTGGTTATATGAGAAACTCGATGTTGCTTGATATATAAACTTGGACTCTCTTGTCTTAACGGGTAGCTTTTAGGGTGAGTTCTTTCAATGTTCGTAACAAATAGTATTAGAGCCTACAAAATGTCTCATAGTTGCAAACGTGCGATATGGGTGGTGATTGTATTTAAGTGCAAATTAGACAAAGTTTTTTATTTTTATTTTTTTATTTTTTATTTTATAATTTTAGGATTTTAGAATTTTAAAATTACATATTTGGGTAAATTTGAAATCATGTAAAAAACTTGCTTAGCAACCCATAGATAATTTCTCTGTATATATGAATAATATATTTTCTTTACATTATGGATAAGCTTACCATAAAATCAAAAATTTAAATTTTGATAAAATTAAAGTTGTGCAAAACATACTACAAAATTATTAAATTTAGAGAGTTTTATATGGATAAGATTGAATTCGACTTGTTGATATATAATTTAAATAACATGACATAACTTAAATGACAATGGCATACAAATGATGCGGCGAAACGATAAGGTGCAAGGAAGGCCTCCCATGCTCTAAATTCAAGGAGAAAAATAATCCCACAAATTACATGATATATATACATGAGGTACGTCCATCTTATAGTGTGTGTGTGTCCCAAAAGTGGATGTATCGTAAGGATCTTACATCATTGTGGAAGTAGGATTGGATTTATCTTTACATCAGGAATCGGGTAGGAAGTTCGTATCTGCCCCTAGACACAATATACTAAAGAAGGAATGAAACGAAATATTCAAGTAATGGTTGATTGAGAGGTGGACCTGAAGAAGTGGTCTACCTAGGCAAAAGAATTGTGGTACAATGATCAATCCGAGTAGAGCATGCAAAGAAGATATGTATAAACGATTTATTAAGAAAGGTTGTATCACATACACTAATCGAAGATCGTCCTGTAAAGACCCAGACCTTGACATATATAGTCCGGGTTGGTTTAATGTAATAAAGAGGGCACATGTGAGAATATTGTGCTAGGTGATAGTGAGGTCTCTTAATTCTTTGCATCCTATAAGGATGCAAGTTCAGTCATACCTTGACTTTATTTGTATCGAGTTTCCAAATAAATAAATAAAAATGTTGTGACTATTTAGGATTAGGCTTCGATGTATTGGTTCATGACATGTTATATACGGGGGTTTAGGATTCCTTTCAGAGAATATTATTCTTATATTGATGATATATTGGGTACTGGGTTAACAAAAAGAAAGAGAGGTTGAATAAGAGGGATAAGTTTTTGAGTACACTGTGTGTAACCTTTGGAGATCCATTTTGTTTTCTTTGTATACTTTCTCTTATATTAGGGGGTTATGAAGTTGCGCTCATAAGTCTTAAAACCTTGTGTTTAGTAGTGTGATACAAACATGTTGTTGCCGAGGCACAATTTTCGATGGAAAATTCTGAAACTGAAACAATTGTACAAACAACGTTTCAAATGCAACACCTTAAAGAAGATGTGCAACAGAGATCCTGGAGGATTCTGAATTACGAGGATCTAAAAAGATTCTACGTAATACACAAAAAATCTAAAGAGACTTTGTGCAAGCGACTATCGGCAGTAGAGCTTCTAAAAAGAAGTTACTGTAAAAGGCAACAGCAGCGATGACAGGCGAGAATGAGATGCTGGGATGAATGAACCACCGTTGCTCAAAGCTTTATTCGTCCCACACGAGCACGAACAGCTTCCAGGAACCAGCAAGTTCACGAAGAACTTCTGAAACGCTCGTAAGTCAATATTTGAGACTTGAACGGGCTTCCTGGACTTAACAGACTCCCTCAACTCTCTTCTTGGTGCCTCTTTCAAAGGAGGCCAAGGGGCTCTATTTATAGAGTGGAGTTGAGACTTCACCTCTTCTCCTATCCGATGTGGGACTAAAATACCAATACTCAAAAATATAGTTTGATATTTTAGATCATCCCACAATCAGCATAGAAGTGTGCCAGTCCACGCCTACCCCCCGAACACTTCCGTGCATGCACGAGACATCCTGGAGTACGTGTCCGAGTCCGAGTCCGAGTCCGCACAACAAAAATTAACTTACATCCTTGTTGGATTTAATCCTTTTTTCTTCTAGAAAAATACTTCCACATGGCACAAACTTGTGCCCCACTACACCTCATGTGCACACCTCAACACAAGCAATGCATTATATTGAGATACTCACCATTTGGTGTAGCCGATATGGGACTATCTTTTCTAGTCCAAAGGCAAAAACACCAACAATCCCCCACATATCTCAATATATGGGTTGAGCGTTCCCCACAGTGACTGTCCATCATGCATTAGGAGAGATGTCGCTACGACTTAAATCTTCCCGCATAGGTTAAATAACAGCATGATACAAGAATGGACTAAGCCTCGAATTCTGCACCATAACTGCAATTCTTCCTACTCACATAATGACATCAACTGTGCTTCTGGCTGCACATTGAAGGCCTTGTGCCAGCTTGGTTTCAGTGTATAATTTTTGGACGTCTACAAGTTTACCCTCAAGAAACGGCCTGATATCTCTGTCCATACACTATAGGTGAGTTCTTTATAAAGAGTCATGGCATGAAGCATTGCGCTTCTTTGCGATGCTACGCCGCTATGACATGGCTTAAAGCCGAGGCTTTACCCCATCTGGGTACCTCATCGTAGTGTCATACTACTGTAGCATGAGGTCACAGGCCTCTTTGTAGTGCCAAACTACCCAGCATGAAGCCTTGCGCTTCCGTGCGGTGTTACGCCGCTATGACATGGCTCGCAAAGCCGAGGCGTTACCCTATCTGGTACCTCTTCGTGGTGTCATGCCACTGTAACATGAGGACATCGTCCTCTTTGTAGTGCTGTCTACTTCTCTTTATTACGATTATCATACAACATTAGGCTACCTGCCTATTTGCGGTGCTACTCCGCTGTGACTTGGCTTGCAAAGCCGAGGCATTACCCCTACCTGGGAACCTCATGGTGGAGTCACCCCACTGTAGCATGGAGTTACACTCCTTGTAGTGCTGCATGCGCTACCGTGCTTCCTGTAAAGCACTCCAGGCATTCACTCTGCCTGAGAACTCATTAAGGCATTTAAGCCAACCTTCCCACAGAAACCGTTTTTCGCAGAAAACAATAGTAGGCAACAGTGGTTATAGGTCCGTAACCTCTCCATGTCCAATAGAACATGTATCCACCGTTCCTGATATTCTTCCGATTAGTGATCCTCCCTTGAACCAAAAGCTAGATGCCTAGTAGATAAATCTTTGAACTAATAGCATAAAATTTTATGGTAGGAATACAATAATACAATATCAGAATGCCTTCAAGCCCATTTTACAAGTTGTGTCATCGACCAGCTGGCGCTTGAGGTCCTTGGTGAACGGATCCGCCAGGTTCTCCTGACTCCGAACATCAATCACTGCAATAACACCTCTTTTGATAAGATCGTGTACTGCTCTGTGCTTCAACCGCACCGTCCTCTTCTTCCCGTTGAAGAGTTCATTTGATGCCACTGCTGCTGCCGCCTGGTTGTCACAGTATATCGGTATTGCCGGTATCTGAGCCCCAACCACCGGAAGATCATACATGAGCTCCCGAAGCCACTCTGCTTCATCTGCAGCAGCATCCAATGCAAAGAATTCAGATTCCATGGAGGAGCGAGATAACATAGTCTGCTTCTTCGACTTCCACGATATAGCAGCTCCGCCCATGGCGAATACGAATCCACCTGTGGAATACTCGCTCTCCATATCTGAACACCAGCTAGCATCACTGAAGCCTTCCACTACTGACGGATCTCCGCTGTAGAAAAGTGCATATGTCTGAGTTTTCTTGAGATATCTCATAACACGCTTCACAGCTTTCCAGTGCTCAACGCCTGGATTGCTAGTGAACCGACTCAGCATTCCCACAACAAAAGCTATGTCAGGCCTTGTGGCAGTAGTAGCGTACATCAAGCTTCCGATGACGCTAGCGTACTCCAACTGCCTGACGCTTTCCCTCGAATTTGGCTCCAGCTTTTGATCACTCCGGTACGGTGTATCGATTATAGGAAGATCTTGATACCCGTAGCGAGTGAGCATCTTCTCAATATAATGAGATTGTGACAGCGCTATTCCAGTGCCTGTCCGGATGATCTTGAGTCCCAAGATTACGTCGGCATCCCCCAAGTCCTTCATACTGAACTTGGTCGAGAGAAATTTCTTTGTCTCTGTTATGCAGCTTAAATCCTTACCTAGGATTAGCATGTCGTCCACGTAAAGACAAACGATTACTCCTCTTCCGTCAGCAAACTTCGTATAGACACACTTGTCTGTTTCACTGACCCTGTAGCTATTTGACCTTATCACCTTGTCAAACTTCTCATGCCACATTTTGGGAGCTTGTTTCAAACCATACAGAGACTTCATCAACTTGCAGACTTTGTCTTCCAGACCTCTGACGAAAAAACCTTCTGATTGTTGCATGTAGATCTCTTCGGTCAGCTCGTCATTAAGGAATGTCATTTTTACATCCATCTGATGTATCACCAGCTTGTGTATTGCTGCTAGAGCAATTAACAATCTGATGGTTGTCATCCGAGCTACTGGAGCATAAGTGTCAAAGTAGTCGATCCCCTGCTTTTGAGCAAACCCCTTGGCCACTAGCCTGGCCTTGAACTTGTCAATGGTTCCATCTGCTTTCATCTTCTTCTTGAAAATCCATTTGCATCCGATGGATCTTGCTCCTTCTGGCAGGTCAACCAATACCCATGTGTTGTTGGAGGTGATTGAGTCAATCTCATTGTCTATCACCTCCTTCCAGAATACAGCATCTCTGGTCTTCATCGCCTCATCATAGGTAAGCGGATCTGCTTCCACATGATAGGTGACGAAGTCATCTACGAAGTCTTTCGGCCTCCTCGTTCGCTTAGTTGACAGCTCAGAGTTCTGGTTCAGCTGGTGTCTCCTTGACGACGGCTTCATCTTGGACTACTGGTTCATTAAAGACTTATGTCTGCTTTGTACCCTCATCATTCTCCGGAAGATCCGCGAGAACAATATTCTTGTGTTTTACAAACTTGTCTTCAAAGTATTCAGCATCGCGAGATTCGATGATATAGTTTGACTCGATATCAAGGAATCTCCGAGCATCACTCTTCTCGGCATACCCCAAGAAGATCGCCTTCGTAGTCCTTGTCCCCAGCTTCTGAATCTTCAGATCCGGGAGCTTCACATAAGCCAGACACCCCCACACTCGAATGACATTCAAGTTAGGTCTGACTTTGAACCAGAGTTCATGAGGAGTTATGTCGGAAGTTGCATATGGCACTTTGTTCAGAATAAACGTTGCCGTTAGTGCAGCTTCTCCCCAGTAGCACTTTGGAAGACCCGCAGTCAACAGCATGGAGTTCATCATCTCTGTCAACGTTCTGTTCTTTCTTTCTGCTACTCCGTTGGATTGAGGAGAGTACGGAGCCGTTGTCTCATTGATGATTCCATGTTCTTTGCAGAATGATAAGAATTCATGAGACCGATACTCTCCGCCTCGATCACTCTTTAACCTCTTGAGATGTTGTCCAGTTTGACGCTCAGTCTCGGCCCTGAACTCCTTGAACTTCTCGAATGCTTCGTCTTTAGACTTGAGCAAGTAGACGAAAGCATACTTTGAGAAGTCATCGATGAAAGTAATAAAATACTTCATCTCGGCCTTTGTAGAGAATTGTTTGAAGTCACAGATATCTGAGTGAACCAACTCCAGAAGATCTGTGCTTCGATGGACCCTGTGAAAGGGTTTCCTTGTGATCTTCGTCTGAGCACATACTTCGCATTTCTCTACCTTACCCTCACACTTGGAGATAAGTCCTAGACTAGACATTCTGTTAATCCTTTTACAATGAACATGTCCTAGCCTATTATGCCACAACTCAAGAGAATAATCAGAAAAAGTGATTACATTTATATTATCATGCTGGGTTACAACAAGCTGAATCTTGTACATTCCTTCAGTTTGGAAAGCTTTTCCGAAGAATGTACCCTTCTTGGACATCACCAACTGGCCAGCATTGATGTCCATCCTCAAGCCTGCGTTGCAGAGCAGACTTCCAGAGATCAGGTTGTTAGCAATTACTGGAACATGCTTCACACCTTGAAGCGTCAGAGTGTTCCCCGATATGAGTTTCAGCTCCACCGTCCCGATCACCAGTACTTCAGCTTGTGCCTGGTTTGCCATTATGACCTTCTCTGAAGTTGGCTCATAAGAGACGAACCAGTCTTTGTCTGAACAGACATGGCAGGTCGCACCAGTGTCTATCCACCAGTCCAAGTCAGCCCCCACAGTTGCAACCTGTGCTATCATGGCAACTAGATTAGTAATCATAGAAACCTTACTAGGCTCACCTTGTTCTTTGGGCTTGGACTTGCATTCGGATTTGTAGTGGCCCTTCTTGCCACAATTGAAGCAAGTCACATGGGACTTGGACTTCTGCTGCTTGAAAGCAGGACCCTTCACTTTCAGATTCGTGAAGTCCTTCTTTTTGCGATGAGAAGCAGCCTGCTTCCCCTGGTATTCTTTGGTTTGGACCAGATTTGCCTTCGCCAGTTGCTTGGACAGAGTATCCATCTTCTGTTGAGAGCGCATCTCGTCCTCAACATGGATCTCTTGCAAAAAATCTTCCAAGCTAATTTCCATCTTCTTTCGATGCATCCTTGCATAGAAGTTGCTCCATTCTGTAGGAAGTTTCGCGACGATCCCTCCAACGACAAACTTGTCGACGAGGGGCATGTTCTCGTCTTCTAGTTTCTGACGCAACTTCAAAAACTCCTTCACTTGGGGCAGCATCGCCTTCTCGTCTTCAAAGGTCCACTTGTGGTATTTTTCTACCATGAAGATCTTGGACCGGTTCTCGTCATCTTCATAGAGCTTTCCCAAGGAGTCCCATATCTCTTTGGCAGATGTCTTCTTGGAGTAGGACTCTGCCAGAGAGTCTTCCATGGAATTGAGTATCAGTAGTTTACATATACTGTTTTCTCTCTTCTACTTCGCTTGCTTGGTCGTAGCAGCGGCCACAGCCGCAGCAGATCCAGTGGTTGGAACGATCGGTTCTTCTTCTGACAGCACGTGATCAACATTCACGAGTTGAAGATTTAAAGTGACCTTTCGTTTCCATATCTGGAAGTGTTCGCCATCGAATTTCTCCAACTTGTTAAAGCCGATATCGATGAGCGAAGCTCGAGAGTTATCCATCTTCTCAATAAAGCTTTGAGATTGTTGTTGCCGAGGCACAATTTTCGATGAAAAATTCTGAAACTGAAACAATTGTACAAACAACGTTTCAAATGCAACACCTTAAAGAAGATGTGCAACAGAGATCCTGGAGGATTCTGAATTACGAGGATCTAAAAAGATTCTACGTAATATATAAAAAATTTAAAGAGACTTTGTGCAAGCGACTATCGGCAGTAGAGCTTCTAAAAAGAAGTTACTGTAAAAGGCAACAACAGCGATGACAGGCGAGAATGAGATGCTGGGGTGAATGAACCACCGTTGCTCAAAGCTTTATTCGCCCCACACGAGCACGAACAGCTTCCAGGAACCAGCAAGTTCACGAAGAACTTCTGGAACGCTCGTAAGTCAATATTTGAGACTTGAACGGGCTTCCTGGACTTAACAGACTCCCTCAACTCTCTTCTTGGTGCCTCTTTCAAAGGAGGCCAAGGGGCTCTATTTATAGAGTGGAGTTGAGACTTCACCTCTTCTCCTATCCGATGTGGGACTAAAATACCAATACTCAAAAATAGAGTTTGATATTTTAGATCATCCCACAATCAGCATAGAAGTGTGCCAGTCCACGTCTACCCCCCGAACACTCCCGTGCATGCACGAGACATCCTGGAGTCCGTGTCCGAGTTCGAGTCTGCACAACAAAAATTAACTTGCATCCTTGTTGGATTTAATCCTTTTTCCTTCTAGGAAAATACTTTCACATGGCACAACTTGTGCCCCACTACACCTCATGTGCACACCTCAACACAAGCAATGCATTATATTGAGATACTCACCATTTGGTGTAGCCGATGTGGGACTATCTTTTCTAGTCCAAAGGCAAAAACACCAACAAAACATTAGGAGAACTCTAAAGACAAACAAAAGTTGAACAAATTTTTATTACTTTAGAAAAGAGAAAAATAGAATCATGATACAAGAATTCTGAGTACAAATTTCTGGAAAAGTATGGCGATGAAGATTAAGTCACCTTTCGATATCTTTATCCGTTGACGATCCGAGACAGATTGGAAAACTTGGTAACTCTTGGCTTTTGGGCACAAACGGGCAACAAGTATAGGCTCAAAGCAAAACTAACCATGCTCTATTAATGTTCTCTAATTGATTATTTGGGCCTGCTATTTATAGCCATGCACACTGTAACGATTATGCACGCATGAAACTGAAAAGACATTGTTTTCTGTCTGCAGGGCATAAGAACTATATGCTCATATAATCTTGCAATAACTTCAACAAATAAAGCGGATCTAAACGTATGCACCTAACCCGGTTAGCTTGACACGTAGCATACGCAACAACGATTCAAAAATCATTATTAATATGACTGTTGTCATTTGAACTTATGCACATTAAATGCGTATAAGCATTGATGCACATATAATGCGCACGAACTTCTTAAATTCGTAACTGCCCACTGTCAAACGTGCATAGACGAGGATATATAGAGAACTTCAAGGACTGCAGGTGTAATGCCTATTGTTCGTATTACGTATTTTGGTATACGTATACGTATTTTGACTCGTATTGCATGACACCTTGCTTGGTTTATTTTGACATTTTCAATTGCTTGGTTATTCTTGGTTTGGTTCGGCTTGGCTTGGTTTGCCTTAGGTTCATCATGAACCAAAGGAAAACCCCTACCTACCACCACCATCATCATTTATTAACCCCATCCTCTTTCTCTCTCATCATTCACTCTTCTTCTTCCTCACCGTTGCTCTCCACCTACCAAGAGGTTTAGGCAAGTGCAACTTGCTTCATGATGGATTTCAAGTTTTATTGTTCCATTCTCTTCTTTACATGATTATAAGTCTCTTTAGAACTTGGAGTTTTTTATTTTAATGGATAGATTCTTCTAGATCTACATTGTAACTTGGGATTTCATGAGTTCATGGAGTTTTTCTTGGTTTTGATCTACTAAAACTTGTTATTTTCGAAAACTAATAGTTCCATAAGCAAGAGCACGAAATTTTGTGTGAATTTGGTTTTTGATTCACCTCATTTCGAGTTAAAATGAAGTTTTTATGGCCAAAACAAGTTTTCTGAATTTTTATGTCGGCTGAAGAATGTGGTGCTGGCGTAAAATAAGATTTTACGCAGGGAAGCTAGCGTAAAATCGAATTTTACGCAGGAAAGCTTGCGTAAAAATGAAATTTTACGCTGGGAACCCTGAAATTGCGTATTTTACGCTGGATTGTATCCAGAATGTAAAATTTTACGCTGGGAACCCTAAAATTACGTATTTTACGCTGGATTGTATTCAGAATGTAAAATTTTACGCTGGGAGCCCTGAAATTGCGTATTTTACGCTGGATTGTATCCAGAATGTAAAATTTTACGCTGGGAACCCTGAAATTGCGTATTTTACGCTGGATTGTATCCAGAATGTAAAATTTTACGCAGAAAATCCTAAAATTGCGTATTTTACGCCGGATGGTACCCAGAATGTGAAATTTTACGCTGGAACCCTCCCATTTTGCATATTTTACGCAGAATTGAATTTTTGGCTTAAAAAGTGTACAAAATGACTGTTTTTGCCAAGTTTAGCTATTTTCTATCTAGAATTTCGAAAAACTTAAAACATGAAAGTTTTAGATCTCTGTCTTGCCTTTCCGAATATTTCTGGAGCATCTCAGTTTGAGTTCGTATGTGAAAGTTATGCCCCGTCTTCCCTGAGCCGCATGATTCCTCCACAACTCTTGCACCTTGTTTATATTTAGTTATTGCATATATGCTTATACCAGGTTAAATGTTAATTTTAAATATGTTCCATGACATAATGGTGTCCCGTCGTGGCATACTTTTGACAGTAAATTTGACACGATATATACCCCGAATGCTGTGCGACGGCTAGCATGTCATGACAGAATTGAGTGGCCTGGACACCGTGGGTGAATGTGTTTGTACTAAATGAACCGGTAATGTTTGCATCATGTCTAGGGCAGGGATCCCTGAGTACCACGGTCAGGGATACCTACAGTAATTGACTAAGGCTAATAAACTAGAATAATTCAGTAGACATGAAGAGATTTCCAGCTACATGTATTTCCGTTATCTGGACGCATTAAGTGGACTTGTAGCCTACCGATGAGTAGGGCACATTTCCAGCACACAGTCATGTGTTGCATTCTCCATAAACGGACATTCGACCTGGATAACCGGATGGTCTTCAGGGCTTATGGCTATTGGGATAATCTCATTGCATCTTGCTAGTAACTAGGCCTGTGATAACCCTAGTTAGTTAAAAGTATCAAGCCGTACTCTTGATTGGCCGTGATTGATTGGATGGAGTTTATACCAGCTTAGTCTTGTCCCGATCCTGTACAAGATTGTGACACGACATGATTATTGAGGCTTGCCTTAACAATAACGATCGGGGGTCCAGTTCTGTTCAGGCGAAGGGTTACAACCCCGATCCTTGTTTGGTTTAAGGGTTGTAACCTGGCTCCCGGAGCAGTTCTGTGTCCTCTCTTCGTTATTGTCTTATTGCAACCCCATGCCACGCTCGTCATGTTTTACTTACTGCAACGACATGATAAATTATTTATACTGGCCTTAACAATAAAGATCAGGGGTCCAGTTCTGTTCAGGCGAAGGGTTACAACCCCGGTCCTTGTTTGGTTTAAGGGTTGTAACCTGGCTCCCGGAGCAGTTCTGAGTCCTCTCTTCGTTTATTGTCTTGTTACCTTACCAATAGTATTTGAGACGGGTCTCTATTCAGGTGAAGGGTTACAACTCCGGTCCTTGTTTGGTTTAAGGATTGTGACCTGGCTACTTGAATAGTTTTCTCGTACTCAGTTTACTGTGGTTATCTCTATTATTATCAATTCTTTATTTATTATCTTTAATATTCTATTGTGATATGCTGGTTTTAGTTCCTAAGTGAAGCCTCCTTTGTGGCACTTGCTCTTTCTGGGGTCTGACCCAGCTGGTTTTGTATGGCCAGATATCGGAGCAGCTCCAGAGGATCCACCTAACTTCCAGCCAGATGGTGACCACCAGGCGTAACCCTGGCAATGAGTGGGTTTCTTTTTGTCCTCCCACTTTATTATAAAATTATTCTTTTGAGGCGTTTAGCCGACGAGCACGTGTTAGCTCGATTGCACCTTTACTTACTGTCTGCCTACGGGCTATAACACGATTGACAGATCCTAGGGTTGATCATGTTTGACTGAACTCTTGCTAGTCTTGACATTTTGTACGACTAGCTTCATGATCATCCAATATGTAATGTTGGGGACGCCTTACTATTGTATATTTGGTGGTCTTACATCTTGTAACATTTACTTACTTGCTTGTAATTGAGACAATAGGCTTGTTCTTGACCATAGGAGACTGATGTATTATAGTTAAACCCTCATATATCTAGACAGCCGTGACCGTATAGTGAGGTGGATTCTATTTCATTATACGTAGCTGGCTATGTATGCCCCCGCTCTCCAGTATTCTGGTTCTGGGACGTTACAGCAGGTACCTGCATCCCTATGCGCCTCCAAGGATCACACATAGCTCCAAGTGGCATCACTCTGTTGTATAAAGACAAAACATCATGATTACACTGACGTAAGCAATGATGTTTATGTGTAACGGTTGTCTGCACGAACTTTGAGGGGACACAACTTTTAGTGAGTCGAGCTGTCAGTATGTGCCTGTTTATATGGGTGCATAGGTTTTGATAATACCAAATCTCACTGTCTTTGGCTTCTGAAAAATGCCGCATGAAGTTTTATCATGCCGCATATATTTCTGTCTAGTCTCCAGGAATCACTGTCCTTGTCGTATAGACACTGGAGCATAGCATTTAGCGCCTAACGCATCGCCTTCTGAGTAAAGTTACCAAAGTCCATTGTCTTTGGTGTTAGGCACATAGCATTGGGGCACCTAGAGTTTAAAATTTTTATACTTCTACAAACTCATTCTAAAATCTAGTTTTAAGACGAGAGAATCCAAAATTATATCAGCCCACATCGAATTTGTCATATAACCAACATACCATCAAAATTAATTACCATAATCAAAAGACCATATTGTCTCTTGTAATAACAATACAAATTAAATTAAATATTTATTTTGAAACTTAATTAAAATCCAGATGTTAATTATACTAATCTAAAATATGTTTCAACTCCTAAAAAATTAATTACCATAATAATCTCCATTGACGAAACACTAAAAAGTTTATTCTAATCATACTTCTTAATGAAAAATTTAAAAATACTACTAAACTCTAAAAGTTCACTTAAAAGAAAGAAAAAGAAAATTTCTTATCCCTAAAACCAAGTTCAATTCAAAAACAAGAAGTCTAACCTTAACAAAACAAGAAGTCTAACCTTAACCCCAACCCAACCCCAATTCCAACCCAAACCTCTCTCCCCACACTCCTCGTTGGGGACCTATGGCCCATAACTCTGCCTCTTGTGCCCACCTCCGCAACCGTGCACTTTCTCTTTTTGTTTTGTTTTGTGGTTTTTTTGGAGTTTTAGGAGTTGGGAGAACTTTTTTTTATTTGTTTAGGGGCAAAGAGAGTCACAATTCAATTAAGTTTAACTCTATATTAACATGATGGATAACTTGTAACTACTTACAAAATTCATGGTATCAAATTGTTTAAAAAAAATCATGGCATTATATTGCAAAAAGTAAAAATAGTTCAAGTACAAATTAGTCTTAAACTTGAGTATCTTAAATCATATCTAATATTAGTAAATATTGGACGTTGATAAATTTTAAATATATATTCTAGTCGTGCAGTGTGTGTGTATATATATATATATATATATATATATATATATATATATATATATATATATATATATATATATATATATATATATATATAGAGGGAAGGGATTGGGTGACACATAGTTTTTGACACCTAAATACGCAATCGCAGCCGTACATCAATAGAAACAAATGGTTCAGATTCTTTTGATGTGGCCACTAAATATAATTATGGATGGTAGTTTCCTTTTCTAACAATCACAAGACAATAATTGCACATCACACTAATTGTAAGAGGATAAAGGACAAGTTAGATTAACTCATTGAAGTTTTCTCTACATAACACGAAATGTTGCGATTAAGACGAAATGGCCTTTTCCGACAGGGCCGATCCTTAATAATTGAAGGCCCTGTGCGAATTTCAAAATGTGGCCCTAAATTTATTTATTCATATTTTTAAAATATATTGTTATATGTCTTTATCAAAATCTCTGGAGATGCTCTTGATTGTATGTTATAACTGAATCTATAGGTAGTTACTAAACAAAATAACTAAAGCTCAAATTATCTATATTCAAGCACATTACGTAGTATAATAAAGATATTTTAGATAGAAGACGTACTGACCGTTAAATTGTCTAAATCTGGCCTCAAATTTTTCTGTTGATGAAAACATATAATAAAATGAATAACGATCAATACCCAAATGAGAATTGTAATATGTAATCACATAATTTAGAGCCTCCAAGTCCTGAGCACGACCAGCCCAGGGCACGGACAAGGTGGGCGACGGTCATTGGCTCCCAATTTTGGAAGTCCCGTAATTTTACAATAGACTAGATATATCAAAAAAGAAAAAAAAAACAAAGATCCAATTTGGAAGCAACAAAAAAGCCGGCGCTCCAATCGAAAAAAATATGATAGCTTGATTGATGATTTGATAGCTTAATTGATGATTTTGCTTGTAAAAATGCTAACAAAATTTTATTTATGTGAGAAAAATGGCCCAAAATTTAGATTTTGTCATAGGTCCCGTAATCATAGGACCGACTATGGACCTGAGTCACCTGATGCAAGACCAAGAGCTCCGGTCTTCGACATCATTATTTCTTAAATAAATACTAAGCCTGCACATCCAAATTCTTAAATTATATATATATAAAAAATCTGATCATTATTGTAGAAAATAAATTCATCTAACAATTGAGGGATCTTTAGAAACAAAATAGCAATAAACACACCGGTCAGAGCAATATCTTTAAGAAATCCTAATTTTTTTGTATGATTATATATATGAATCTTAGAGTCGGTAGGAAATAGGGATCCAAGAATTGGAGGACTTGGAGGGATTGTAGAGTAGGAATTGAGGTAGAAATGAAATAACTTGAAATACAAAATTACAAAACTAACCCTAATATTTTTTTTTGAGGCCCCCAAAAATTGGAGGCCCTGTGCGGCCACACTATTGGCACGGCCCCAGGGCCAACCCTGTTTTCCGACATCATGTGTATATGTCATCTAAAAAAATTATAGCGATGGATCAATAATTTTAGAAATATTATTATAAGATGATATAAATAGTAAATGATTTAAAAACTAATGTATTAAGGGGTACGTGTCCGAGGTACAAGCAATTATCAAGAAACGTTAGAGGTATGAATTTTTTAATTATATAGCAAAAGAGAGTTTTCTTTAGTGACAAAAGATAAGAGAATAAAGAACGGCTATGATTAAAATATAGGAGTATTTTCGGTAGAGCAACAGGTGTCACGATTAAAACCGAGTGGTTGTATATGTTACTGAAAAAGTGTCATGCTAAGTCAACAATATAAAATTACTATTTTTAAATAATATAAATGATAGTTAATTTTAAAAATTAATTAATCATTAGGTGCCGGAGGCACTGGTTTGTGAGTGTTAGAGGCACTAAATTTTTTTAGTATATATATAAAAGTTAAAAGGTTCTTTTTTACCTTTGGTGTTTTTGTGGGTTCTCATGAATGTTACTGGCTATATATAGTATAGCTTGAGTGAGTCTTATAAAATAACCTTGTTATTTTACGAGAGAGAGAGAGAGAGAGAGAGAGAGAACGATGGAACTAGAATGTGGCAAAAAACATAGACACATTTCTACAAAAGGGTGAGGTCTCAACTAAATATTTGAGAAATTTAAAAAGTTGCAAAATAATTTTCGAAGTTTTAAGAAGCCTCGATCTTGGGCTATACTTTAAGTTCCGTCCCTGAATTTACCAAGTAATTGTACCCACTCTTAATTTGATATTTTCTCCTACGTGAGTTTTGCACTTAAAATTATTTCTTGCGTCCGGGTGCTTTATATATCGGATCTCTATTATTCTCTCCTTTGCATAGGCGCCATTATCGTCACGGTGGAGAATGGAGATTCAATAGCTGTCTTGACGATAGTTTTCCACTTTAAATGTCCCCAATGTTATAATTCTGAGGATTTTGTTGAAGAGAGAATGTACAAATTAAAGCAAATGGAAGCCTAAGAATTTAACGACGTATGTATAGATCAAATGACTACAATTGTTATCTATATCGGAAATGATAAATGGTCCGCGATTTTTGTCCGGTGGCGTGATCGCGGGATGAAGGAAAGTGTCCAAAAATAGGACCTATGTGGCCGAACCCCATTCATCTCCCTTATTCGCCTGGGGACAACCGCCGGTAGACCTGTCAATGGAAGGCTTTCGCGTGGACTGCAGGCCAAAAGTACGGTCCAGGTAGCAGCGTCCTCTCTCTCTCTCTCTCTCTCTCTCTCTCTCTCTCTCTCTCTCTATATATATATATATATATATATATATATATATATAGTATCGCTACGTACCGGGGAGTTTCTCTGGATGAGTGTAGCAGATGCCATTCTCTCCTTCGATTGTGGGAATGAACTCATCAATGAGAGGATGGAGCTTCTGCGAGTCCGAGCCCGTCTTCCCCTCCAAGTGCTCGAGGAGCTCCAGATCGGTCGGGTCAAACTTCACTCCGGCTGGCAACCCCGGCAGATCTTGGATGCCACCTGCAGACGTCTGCATGCAAAGCACAAGTAATATATTATTTATATGTATGCATGCATGCACGTACTTCACACTGATCGACTTCCATAATCAAGAGTACACATATAGTCGAGTAGCTAGCTTCGGTCGTACTAAAAAGAAACAAAAATCATGCATGAAAAATATGATTATCTATTTTTATAGTAGATTTTATCAAACACACAAAAAAAAAAAAATGGTCCGAGAGTTAATTAATTAAGATCAGGGTCCAACAGACATGCAAAGCAGCATGCACAAAATCCGGTACATTTCAGGAGGCATCTCAAAAAAATAATAATAATTAAGATTAGATTAACCTGTTCCTCGAATTGGACGGGGTGGCCGCACGAAGGGCACGCCTTGATCGCGCTCGCGCGCGACATGCTAGACATGAGAAGCGCCCGATTAGAAGAAGAACTAGTCCTCTCCACCCCCTGCCGATCATCGGTGCCGCTGCCGCACCATGTCATCATGTATAGTCGACGAAGACGAAGAGTACTATTATACTTTGGCCAGTTGTCATATATGTCTGATCTGAGCCTCCTCAGCAGGTGTAAGGCTGAGAAGGGAATGATAACCGAGCGATTTCGGGAAACAAAGGGGGGAGTAAAAGAAAAAGAGGAAAAGGGAGAAAGAATGAGCGAGCTCTATCGATTGAATTTAGGTCTCTTTGGAAGGAATATACCTTTTCTTCCTTTTTTTTCTTCCTCACGTGAAGCTAGTATATTGTGAAGAAGAAGAAGAAGAAGAAGAAGAAGAGAAGGGTCCAGATATTATGATACGAAAGAGAAAGATAAAGAAGGGACCAAATATTTGGTTGCTTGCCCCTCAAGTTTGGTCATGCTTTATGTTATCTACCGCCGGTACCACACACATACACACAACCAAGCTAGCTAATGTAATATATTTCTGCAGCTGCAGCTGCTAGAAATTAACTTGGATATGTTGGACCGAACTGGAGTGGCTCTTGTGGTTACCGAAAAAAGGTATAAGATTCCGGCTGGATGACGGAAGATAAGTGGATCGAGCCACGTGGATGTATTATTCTTTCTATTTATTTGGTGGAAGTTGGAGACAGTGGGTCCAACAAATATGCAATACAGCATATACTAAGTTTCGTGTGTATCGTCGAACATCTTAAAAAAAATAACTTGAATATATTGGAATGAAAGTATGTTTTTGGCAAGGATGCTAACAAACTGAAGTAGCTAGCTAGCTAGGTAGCATGTGTGTTTGAGTGAAGATGGGGCAAATCTTGATTCATTCATATGTATTTTGGACATACCACCTCACCTGAGAGAGATTGGTAGACAGAAGAAGACGAACAGATTGATAGCCTTCTTTTACCACCAAGGTCACCCTAGAGTGTCTTGGAAGACATAACACAATTATATTAGAAAAGAAAAGAAAAAAGGAAAATAAATGCTAATTAATTAACTCATGTTATACTTCAATTTTCTTGTTGTTGTTGGTATCAGACCCTTTTTCATATATAGTTTGTGAGGAATTAAAACTGACTTTAATTATGTAATCTATATCTATGATGCTTGTTCTGAAAATAAGTGCACATCAGGCACCAGGATCACCAGATTAATGCTTTGATTTGTAGTTCCTCTTGATATTATTTTTTTGGATGGAGCAACAGGGAGAGGCTGTCCAGGAGTAAGTCGGATAAAACTCCGGTCTTGGCAATCCCTCACTGCTTAGGGTAATCCCTAGGCTCAACGTGATTCCAATAGAGGTTGGAGTCGCGGATGACCCTATATGATCGGACTACAATAAGGATTAAGGGACAACCAATTAGCTCTAGATAGGACAAACCAACCTCCTTGGCCGGGGAATCTATCAAATGGGGGTGTTCGGCTTCTCAAGCAAGCCAATTATATTTCACATGTTAGCTATTCCATTAACACTGCTAAAATACTGCATATAGCGACAGACTAAATATATTATGACGTGCCCTTCGTGCAAGACACTGGGTTCGATTCGTGTTTGTTTTGTACACACCTTACTACAAAGAAACAAATAAAAATGTGACAAACCTTTATCACAATAAATGAGAATTTCATATACAATGTGACGCACGAGCCTACAAAATAAATTACTTTACATGTTTTAATTTAGAGGAAATTTTATATACGACACCCACAAACTTTCTGAAACTTGGTAGTTTTCTGATATAGGCTCGAACCTTGCCGGCCCCTCCGGGTGTCCGCTCCACTACCAATTAGGCTAGGGAGCTCAGACCTTGATATATCTTTATGTTTAAGCACCCTCCATCAATCCATTTTATTCTTTAATCTATTTTTTTTAAATAGATTGATATGACTATATTGTCTCATCTTTAAAACTTAAGTTGTGGGTTGATCCTCTCATTCTCGTCCTCATGTGCACATTTTAATAAATATATTTATGAAGTTATATATTTAATTTCTATCTTACCAATTAAAATTGCAAGATCATAACCTTTCACAACTTTTTTTATAACCACTCTTTCAGTAAATATTTAGAAAATTTTATAACAAATTGTAGCTTTTATAACTAATTATACCAAATTGTGTCAATTATAAATAACTAATTTTTTTCACTCTTACGTCCCCCTATATTTCTCTTGTATCACTTACTTTTGCCTTCAAGCTCTCGGTCACAACATCTTTATCTCTCGTACAATCTTTAACTAAATATATTTTTAAAATTAAATATTTAATTCCTATCTTCAACTAAAAAGACCAAATATGACCATTTGGAACTACTTCATAGCAACATACAACTAACTATAACCAATATAACACAACTACATTCATCTGTAGCAAGTGTACGTTAGTTATAATTACTACAAATAGTTATAATGATATTCGATTTGTTATAAGTTGTTATATAAAATGATTATAATTAATTAGTTCTAAGTTGTCCTAGACAGTTCTAAGTGGTTACATGCAGTCAGTTTATTTTTAGTTGGAGAGATAAAAATTAAATATTTTTAAATTTAAACTAAAGAAAAATGTGGGTTAAATGAAAGAATATGATATGAGCAAGATTGATGAGTTTAGATCCATGACAATTGGGAATTGACTCATTATTCTTTCTTTCTTTCTTTTTTGCATATTTCAAAATTTTATTATTTAATGGAACGGAATGTGAAGATTCAATAAAAAGAGAGAGTGATAGATTATAGTGTCGAGCTAAGGGAAGAGACGAGAAGTTCTAGAGAGAGAAGTTTGAGAAGAAAGAAATGAATATTAGTAAATGCTCTCGTTCAGAAATATAGAAACTAATATATACCTCCGCTATTTTAAAAAATAGTAAATGTTTTCATTTTTTGGTAAATCAACCAAAAAATGGATTAAATAATGAAGGTACATCTTAAAATTTTATTTGTTTCATAAAAAGGAATGTGGACATTTGCTAGTTTTTTTAAAAAAAGTGAAGGTATATACTAGTTTCTATATTTTGAATGGAAGTATTTGCAAAAATATCCGTAAAAGAAATGTAGATGAGAGAAGAGGAGTTGTCTCATCCAAGAGAGAAAACGAGAGGAAGATAATATGTAAACACATTGAAATGGAGTTGGAGGAGATGGATCCACTTTTAAAAGAGAGGATAAGTACAACTTTTGCTATCCATAATTATTTAGTTTTTTAAATAAAAAAATGTTATTATTAACACTTCTAAAATGTTATTTGTACTCTTTTTTAATTTTTTATCATTTAAATTCAAAATCTGCCTTGCATTAGGTGTGCATGATGACATAATGGCACCCTAGGAAGCAGTTATTGGCACTCATAAAATATCGTCCATCAATACATTCACAAATTAATGTCAGATTTAATGCAGTAACATATTTAAAATTTAAATAATAGAAAATTAAAAATGAGTGCATGATGACAATCTCCGAGTATCAATAACGACATCCAAAAAAAATATTGGTTGTTTTTATATGAGAGGGGGCATCAGGGATCATCATTGGACCCGAGGCCCATGGGCATCCGAAAAGTTCGTCCGACCCGATGGACCAAAGTCCGATACAGTTCGACCATTAGGATAGTCCGGTCCGGTCCATATTAGTATATGGTAGAACTTGGGCTAAGCATTCGCTTGCCCAAACTCGGCCTAAGGCCTGTCCGATACAAACCCTCAAAGTCCGACCCGAAAAAGACCGACTAAGCCCAGCCCAAAAACTTGTAACTTCTATATGCAGCTTATCTAGTATAGGCTTGAAAAGTGTTTTATAATTGGATACCAATCTAAAACTGTAAGGTAGAATTAGATACCTCTGAATCACCATAACATTAAAAACCTTTAGTGCCATTCAACCCAAAATTAGTTATAACTTACATGAACTGTCCAAAATTATCTTGAAACTTCCTTCTTCAAAATTGACCAAATGTGGACCGGAATTCCAACAGCAGCAAGAATTGTCAAATATTTATAAATTTTGTAAACACTTGCAAACATATATACTCCATATCGATTATACTTTCACTTAATCCTCTAAAAAAAGACTTATGAAGTCCAACCCTGTCGGCGTACTCCAGCTTCATAGATAATAATGAAGCTACACTCGGTCTAGTTCGAAATTTTTTTTAAGGCCAAAAATATCCGGTTCATGTCCGGTCTACGCCCTCCACCCATCAACAATTATGGACATCCAAATCAAATCAAATCAAATATTTAATCAGATTTGAATTCCACAAATATGATATTGTCAAATTTAGAAGATACCCTCTATTGAGCCTCTTCCCTCGACGTATGCGTCCTTCTCGCTCATGCCAACCATCACACACCGGTGTGTCGAGGGCCTTGTTAGCAATCACCCGAATAAAACTTGTATTATACGCAAATTTTTTCGTTTCTTTCATAAACGTATAATACTTGCGTACTTTTGACAGATCCAAATCAGTATGTAAATTTTCGTTTCTAACCTCAATATTTTTATTTTTTAAATATTTGACCGAATTTTTGAACGTATTTTATTTGCACTAATCCGATTTATACTCGTACTTTTGCTGTACCGAATTTTTTCTGTTTGCCGAATTGCTACCAAGGGTCGAGGGTGACCCAAGATGCTGGGAAAACACTCCTCACGGAGTCCTCTCTCCCAACAATCCACATTGTTAAAAGGAAAAAACGGAAAAAATAAGGTAGTATGAAGTCGATCTTGGCCCCGTTTGGTTCGCGGAATGGAAGGGAAAGGAAATCAATTCCTTGTCATTTCCTTTCCTTTGGAAAATTCTATTTTTCATTGATTTTCCTTTCCGATGTTTGAAAATGTCAAAGAATTTGAAAAGGAAAGTGATTACTTCAATGTGGAAAAATGATTCCTTACTTGGATGGATGGAATCACTTTTCTCCGTAATTTCTCTTCCATTGGGAATCACTTTTCTTTCCTCCTCAATTCCTTTGGCACCCAAACATAGAAAAGTAATCACTTTCCTTTTCTAACCCGGAGATTCCGCGAACCAAACGAGGCCTTAGAGAACATCCGTCAACATATGTAAATTTAAGCACGCATTACTAAACCTTAACCATTCCCACTCCCGTGTTGTCGCATATATATATACAACAGGATTCCCACGTTAGGATGGATGGATATCCTTACCAGCAAAAGAAAGAGACACTTCATGGACTTAGTATTTTTTTTAAGGGAATTTTTGGCTTTCATGCCACTTAAAATTAAAAATTAGGTACATGAGTATAGTAAAATCAAAAAGTAAAATGTATGTAAATTTTCATATTAATAAATGGGATAAAAATCAATTTTTTTATTTTTATTTTTATTTTTTACTACGATTCATACGTGCAACGCACCTTATTCCTCCTTGAAGCTTCTTGCAACCTTCACTTGGTTGTGACGAGTAGAGAAGAGAAGATTGTTTGTGGAGCAAAGTAGTGGACACTAAAAGATGGAAGTTTCTTGGTTGTGACGAGTAAATGAATTTTCCACCCTATAAAGGACTTACAAGTGTGACCTAATTGTACCACTTGTCCAATATATGATAAGAACTAAAAAACAGTGAACAACTGCTAAAAACGTAGAAAAGCTTTATGAAAAACTCTAGACTGAGACTCCCAAGTCCCAATTTAATCCCGGCCCGGAGAGAAATAATTATGCATAGCAGTCACTGTGGAACTAAGGCAGTGTTTAGTGTTTGGTTCACGGATTTAAGGAACAAAGAAAAAAAAGTTGTTCTTTTTCTTTGTTTGGTAGCCACAAACTTGAAAATCAATTTTCTGAAAAAAATTTGGTGGGAATATGATTCCACTCAAGACGCATGAGATTGATTTTTCCTCCTCCTTTTCCAACACTTATTACAAAAGTTATGACAAAAATAATCATGTATCATTGCTTATTTTAGCATTAATATTATTTTTATTTTAAAAGGTAAGGATATTATTCCAACATTGTTATATTTTGCTTTCCTTTCCTAGATAGTTTTCTTGTTTTACCAAACAACGGAAAGAAAATGTGACAAAAATTCTACTTTTTCATTCTCATAAAAAATACAAGAAAATTTATTTCCTTTCCGTGAACCAAACGAGGCCTTAAAAATTTCGGCGGTGCTACATGGCCCGCCTGCGGGCTAGCCAGCGGCCACGCGGCGCTCCCTCATTGGCAAGACGCCGGCATGGACCCCACGCGAATAGGGGAGAGCCAATGGGAGAGTGCCACGCCGGCATGCGGACTAGCCCGCCGGCGGACCAAATATCATTTTCGTAAAAATTTCGTGCATGATAGAAAGGGGAACTATAGAAGAGGGGAACTTAGGATAAATAAAATTGTTTACATGTCCAAATGTACCATAGATGGAACTAGAAAAACATTACTAATAATATACCTGCATCATTTTTCCGTAGGAATGGGGTCTGGGCGCCTGGGCGGACCCAAGGCAAAGACTGGCCCACCCCAAAAATAATTGAATTTTTTTCCAAATATAAATATATTTTTTTTGCTATTTTTTTGTGAGTCAATCTATAACTAATCCATTCTAAGCTACTCCAGCCGACCTTACTCAACTCAGATTTCTGGTTCCGTCCTTTTGGCTATGAAGAAGGAAATGTTCCACCAAACATCAACCATGCAGAACGCAGTCAGGTCTTGGCATAAAGTCAATAAGGCTATTTTAGTTGGTGGATAGATAAGTTTACATGTATGGTCCTTTCCAAAGTTCATGCAACCTACTAGGGGTGAGCATTCGGTTTATTCGGTTCCAACCGAACCGAATAAGCAAAAATCGAATTGGACCGAAACTGAATAAACAAAATCGAAACCGAACCGAATTGGTCAATAACCGAACCGAACCGAACTGAGTTAAATCGGTTCGATTTTCAGTTTATTCGGTTTTTGGGTTTTTTATGTTTTGGTTAATATATATAATAACTAAATATACCTAGATATATTCAGTACCTATAACATATACCTATATATATTTAGTATATACCTATAATTAACACACACACACACACACACACACACACACACACACACACACATATATATATATATATATGAACAAAATTTTCTTCCGAAACCGAATCCCAAAACCAGAACCAAAACCGAATAAGAAAATTTAGTATTTTCAAAACCGAAACCGAACCGATTTTTTTTTAAAATCGAACCGAATTTCTTATTCGGTTCGGTTCGATTCGGTTCGATTTTCGGTCCAAAACCGAATAATGCTCACCCCTACAACCTACAATATATATATATAAGAGGGTAGTATAGATGTTAAACCAAGGTTGGGCCGGCTCAAGCCCGGTAGAAGCCTAGAAAAGTGTCCGATCAACAATATTTTTGGGTCGGACTAGGCTCATGGGTATATTTGTGGTCATTTGTCATCCAAAATTTCTTATAAATAATTGGCTTAATTGCTAATTGCTACCCTCAACTATCACACTTTTTCAAGTTGATACCCTAAACTTTTTTTCGTAACAGATTGATACCTCAACTATTTTTTTTTTCAACTTAATACCTAACATTTTAAAAAAACCCCAAAATGCCCTTATCCTTTCCCTCCCTCCATCCCCTCCCCCACTCCGGCCCCCCCCCCCTGCTAGCTCCGGCCGAGGAGGGCGGCGCGGGTGGCGAGGACGAAGCCGGCGCGGGGGTTCCTGGAGGCCGCGGGGCCGCCGGAGCCGTTGAAGCGGACGACGGCGAGGGAGAACGCGGCGGCGGCGTGGGAGCCTAGCGCCGCTCGCGCCATCAGAGCCGCGCCGGAGCTAGCAGAGGGGGGGTGTGCAGGCGAGGGCGGCGGAGGGGGATGGTGCAGGCGAGGCGGGGCGGGGGGGGGGGGGGGGGGGGGGGGGCGAGGGGGGTGCGGAGGGGAGAGGGGGGGGGGGGGGGTCTGGAGTAGAGGAGAGGGGGGTGAGTGGTAGTTTTAAAATTTGGGTAAGGGCATTATTGTCCAAAAAATTATCTGGGTATCAAGTTGTTACAAAAAAAAGTTTAGGGTATCAACTTGAAAAAGCGTAATAGTTGAGGGTATCAAGTAGCAATTAAGCCTAAATAATTATTAACTCATCCAGATGTATCCCAACAAAATGTATTTTCTCTCCCAATGCTTTCACTTAATCATGTGACCTCTTCAGTGAATTAGCTATCTTCTGGAAACCGAAGTACCAAAAAAAAAATGCACGAGTTCGAAGAATCATAATTTGAAAGCTTCATCATTTTTGTATCCAACTTTGAAGAAAATTAAGTTGAACTCTATAAATTTTTTACTATATTATATAAGTAGTTAATTATATTTTAGTTTAATTAATTTTTTAATTAGAATTTTTTCTTAAAAAAAGTATAGAATGATCTTAATGCATTTAATGGTTTTAACTAAAAATTTAATATTCTTTCGGATCTTTGTTAAAATATTTATAATAATTTTGATAGTAATTATTATGTTAGTCCTTAAGTAAATGAACAACCACCAACAAAATGTCACCTCCCGACTATCAATGTATTAATAATTTTGTTCCAAGACAAGGTCAATTATTGGGATTATTACTAAAATATATGTCACAAATAATAAGGGAGAGGAAATCTTAAATCCAAATACACATATATAACCAACACCAAAAGATGCAAAATGCAATAAATAAATAAAAATTAAATGAAACAAATAAAAAATAAAATTTAAAAAAAGATAATATGAAAGTTGTTATGGTAATGACACAATTGATGTTAGATAAACTCAGTTAAGCATCAATTTTTTTTGCAATTATTAGTAAAAATAAAGTTTTAACTTCAGATATATTGATTAATAAATAAAATTATTTTTTATTTGTATCACGTCACATTATTTTGATGCAAAATAAATTTTACAAAAAAAATAATTAATTTTAATACCATTGGATCGTCCTCGTCCTGGAAGTGCAAAATGCATAGCCATCTTAATTACAAGTTAAACATGAATATGATGTTCATAATTAAAAATTCAATTACTTTTGATATATAGTGCTAGTAATATTACTTCTTGTACCAATATTTTGTAATCTAAATTTACGCATATATAGAATGGCATACTTTTTCATTTAAGAAATGATTGTCATGTTGTTAATTTAATTATACAATAATGCCTTCAATTTTGAAATTATTTGAGCACATTTAATTACACTTCACCAAGTAGTTAAGAAGGGTTTAAAAAGTTATGTGCACATTATGGTTTGAAATTTAGAAAATTTGTTAAAGATGTACCTCATAGATAAAAATTTACTTATTTGATGTTGAAATCATGTGTTGAATATAAAGATATTATTACACAGTATAATAATACAAATTTAAGTCGTGATTACAAGTCAACTAAGAATGAATGGTTAGTTGTAGAGCTGTCAAAACGGGCTAAGCCCGTTGGGTCGGCCCGCCCCGCCCGCCAAAAAGGTGGGTTGGGCCGACCATTTAGGAGCCCGCCAAACAGGCGGGCCTAGGTTGGCTGGCCCACTAGTAGCCCGTCCCGCGGTGGGCTAGCCCACGGGCCAAGTGGGTTGGCCCGCCATCTATTTTTTTTATAAAATTTTTAATTTTTTTATTTAGCACATATATGAGATATGTATTATAAATGATAAAAAATCTCATTTAATGCAAGTAATGACGTATAAAATATTATATTTGGTCATTTATTTACATGAATGAAGGTGTTTTAAAGAAATATCTACTATTATAATGTTTCTTGTATTTTACTTGTAATTTGATGGATATGAGAGTGAGTAGAAAATATTATATATATAATTTTTTTCTTTTAAGAAACTAAACAATAATTTAAAAAATTTAAAAAATTAAGCGGGCTGGCCCGCCTAGCCCGCGGCCCGCCGGTGGGTTGGACTGGGTTAGAATTTTTCCAGCCCGCCAAAATGGTGGATCGGCCCGCCCCGCCAAATGGTGGGTTACGGGCCGGCCCGTCCCGCCGGCCCGTCTTGACAGCTATAGTTAGTTGTTACTTTATTTTTCAAGTATTTTGAATTATTTTACAACATTACATATAATTTATCGAACTTTTCATTTAGTTTTAACAAAAAATTATTAACATTTTTCGTTTATTTACAAAATATAGGCAATTTTCTTGTTTTGATAATGTAGTTACTAAAATAGATGCAAATTGTGTAAAATATTGGTCTCATATTCCTCTTTTATATTATTTGGCTAATGTTTTGGATCCTAAAATAAAATTAGATAATGTTAGTATATTGTCAGATGATTATATATATGTGTGTGTGTAAAGAGAGAGAGAGAGAGAGAGAGAGGAGAATGAAATGGGAATAGGGATTGGTTTTTCATCATAGCTGAATTTTTACTTGGATACCCATAGAATTATGGATTACTACTCCCTTAGAAAAGTTGTCCTTGAAATTTCATTGGGAGAGGCCGTGCACCCTGGACCTACAGCAGTCTGTCCCACAGGATCCGACGCTCCCGCTTCGAGCAGCTCCGTGGACAAAGGAAACGATCATCTCTTCGGACAGGTCCGCCAGTCTGAGGGAGAGTGAGATCGCTTAATCAAACGAGTCCACGACCGAGAGACATCACCCATATGTTGCCTTTTGAGGAAGATACCGAAGATTGAAATCCCAGGGGAAATTGATAAGAGAGTAATTTCGATGTTGCCACCTTCGGCTCGGTGATGACAAGGATGTTGGAAATTATTCAAAAAAAATCTGCAAACAAAATAAAATAAAGTAAATGTTACCGGCCTCCGAAAAAATTGCGCACGAAGCACTGCCCTAAGAGTTGATTCGGGTCTATGTGCAGACTTGTTCCGAATGCTCCTAGTGGTAAAACTTTCGCTCTACCGGTATCTCATCGTCGCACACAAATCGGAAAGAGCGACCCCGAACTTAGCTTTTGCCCAAATATGGAAGACTGGAATTTGTTGTTTGAAGGTGAGGAGTAGAAAGAGAGAGAGAGAGCTTTGTAGGAAATTCACTACAAAAGAAGGTAAAGTTGTCCTTTGAGAAGAAGAAATGGACACTATATTTATAGCAATCGAGCCCACCCAAATAGCTATTAATAGCTACATACGAATGGTGCTCCATTAGAAAAGCCCAAAGTTAATGAGCAAAATAATAGGACAAAGAAGACTTAGTTTTTGTATTGGCCTATTCAAACTTATACATCAATTCGATAGAATAGCTAAGGAAAGACTTAGTTTTTTCAGCAAAGAATGCAACAATCCCCTCCAAAAACCAAGTTCCGAAAAAATAAAAGATAAGAATAAGAGTAGAGAATATCTGGGCAAATATATATACTATGCATAGATGAGATGGACTACAGCCTTGAATCTCACTTAGTGACTATTGTCTTTATCTGAAGAAGTGCTTGATGGACTATGCCTTGAATCAGACTTCTTGAACCAGATTCAGAAAATAGCACACATAGTACGCTAGAGGTTCTTGAGTCTATCGGTTGGTGCTTTTGATTGGCCATGCGCACTTATTCCATATTCATGAGAGTTGTCTAGGATCGCCCTTTCCTATAGTCGCGGCCTTCACGACCTCTCATATAGGTAAGTCCTCAAGGGTTGGTGATAGGTATCAACCCTGCATATCATGCTTGGACTTACAAAGAGTTTAAACTCACCCTAACCATATCACACCGGAACACTGTCACCATAGGGATGGGGTATCAATGTACACATGTACTACCTCTTGGACTTTTATTTCAAGGTCAGTGTTCCATAATAGTCACCTAGTCCAGCTTGTTTCTACCCATTGAACCGACTTCTTGGGATCTCCAGTCAGACTCAGTTGGGTTGCCACTGCTAGTGACTAATTTATGGACTTAACCCCATCCCCCTCGATGATTCTAGGATCAATGTCCTAGACAAACCCTTCGTCAAGTGGTCTACAAGGTTCTTTTCTGACTTTATATAGTCAAGAACCACATATTTGCCCAATAGGCTCTTTATAGACTTGAAGCGCAGCTGCGTGTGCCTGTTCATCTTAATATTTACAGAATCATGCTTTGTAGTTCAATAACAGATTTATTATCACAATTGATAGAAATTACAGGAACATGAATATGATAAATAGGTATATGCATAATTAGATTTCTAAGCCATGCGGCTTCTGTACAAGTAGTGTCAAGAGCAATCATTTTAGAGTCTATTGTACTCCTAGCTATGATAGTTTGTTTGCATAAACTCTAGGAGATTGCTGCTCCTCCTAGAGTAAAAACATATCCAGTTATGGATTTCACATCATGTGAATCAGTTACCCAGTTTGCATCTGAATAACCTTTTATGATATCAGGGTGTCTAGTATAATAAAGTTTATAATCTAGAGTACCTCTAAAATATCTAAATACTCTATCCAAAGCAGTCCAATGTGACTGATTTGGGTTACTGGTATATCTACTAAGTCTCCCAATAGCAAATACAATATCGGGTTTGGTTCTATTTGATATGTACATAAGGGACCCTATCATCTGTGAATATCTATGTTGTTCTATAGGTGATCCTTCATTCTTCTTGAGACCAATATTACTGTCATAAGGTGTAAGGGCAGATTTTTTGTCAAAATACTCAAACTTTCTTAGCATTTTCTCAATTGAATGTGCTAAAGATAGAGTATAGCCCTCTGTGCATTTGGACACTTGCATTCCTAGGATCAAGTTGGCTTCACCTAGGTCTTTCATATCAAACTGGTTAGATAAATAATTCTTAGTGTTATTTATCATTTCCAGGGAAGATTCTAAAATAAGGATATTATCAACATACAAGCATAAAATGACACAACTTCCACCAGAATTTTTAGAGTATATACATTTGTCATACTCATTTGGCAAGAAACCATATTCTGTAATCACTTTATCAAATTTGTTGTGCCATTGCTTGGGAGCTTGTTTTAGGCCATAAAGTGATTTTACTAATCTACAAACTTTTTTTTTTGACCTTAGCAAAAAACCTTCAGGTTGCTCCATGTAGATCTCTTCTTCTAGATCTCCATTCAAAAATGCTGTCTTTACATCCATTTGATGGATCAGCATGTTATGAATGGATGCTAAGGCTAGAAGGGTTCTAATAGAAGTAATCCTAGCTACAGGAGAATAGGTATCAAAATAATCTAATCCATTTTTCTGAGTGAAATTCTTGGCTACTAATCTAGCTTTATATTTCTCTATAGTACCGTCAGCTCTGAGTTTCTTTTTGAAGATCCACTTACAACCTATAGGTTTACTACCTAAAGGTAGGTCTGCTAAATACCAAGTACTGTTCTCCATAATGGAATTGTACTCATTGTTTATGGCTTCATTCCAGAAAGGAGCATCAGAAGAAGATATTGCTTCTTTGTAAGTCGAGGGATCACCTTCTATCAAATAAGTGAAGAAGCCTTCCCCTAAATTCCTTTCAATCCTTCCTCTTTTACTTCTTCTAGGTTCTAAGTCTTGTTCAGGTTGTGAGCTTAATGAATGGCAATGGAAACTTGTAGAAGGAGCTAGGGAAGAACTGGAGGGTTGGAAGAAATTCTATCCTTAAAAGGGAATATATTCTTAAAGTAAACTATATCTCTAGCTTCTATAATGATATTGTTAGAGATTTCATTTACTTCAGAATTAGTCACTAGAAATCTATTGGCATTGCTATCTAAGGCATATCCTATGAACACACCATTTACGGTCTTGGGTCCAATCTTTCTCTTTTTTGGTTCAGGGATTCCAACTTTTGCTAGACATTCTCAAACTTTGAGGTAATGGACTCTAGGAGTTCTACCTTTCCATAATTCATAGGGAGTCTTATCCTTAGATTTACTAGGAATTCTATTTAGGATGTAGCAGGCTGTTAATAAGGCTTCTCCCCACTGATTATCAGGAGCACCTGATGTCACGACCCGTACCCTTTTTTTTAAACGGATACGAGACGTCTCCAAGCCAGCCTACGCCGCAGTGTCGGCGGTAGAACGCTGTCACGGCCATGAAGATCAAAATCACAAAAATGCTCATTCAAATAATTAATTTAACTTACAATGATCACAAGTTTTACATTTGTAGAAAATATAAACTTGTACAACTGAATGAATGACTACAACTCAACTATCTATCTAGTCTCTAGGCTTTTGTCTGCAATATTCCCGTCACTCCCCAAGCTAAGTGAATCCACGGCTAACCTGAAAATGTTGGTTTCCAGTCAGGAATGGAACGAGTACAATTCACTGAATGCAATTTCAAATAAAGAAAATGACTATAAAACAAAGGTTAGACATCAATCATGAGTTTTGAAAATAAACAGTAAAGCCGTAAGAAAAGACAGAAAATCAATAGTAAATAAATAGACTCATATACTTTTCCCACTGTTAGTAGTACCTTTGATATGTGATCGGTCTCGGGACAATTATGCGACACGGTCTACACGGTCTAAAGTTACACGGTCTACAGTTACACGGTCTACAGTTACACGGTCTACAGAAAATATTGCAGTAAAGAAACACTGTCTACAAAATAATAATCACGATCTACTCAGTTTAAATGCAGTAATAATCACGGTCTACACTGTCTACTTTGCAATAAATAAATCAATGTCTACACTGTCTACAAGAAATAAATACAACACGATCAACACGGTCTAAGGTCAGATCACACATCCTTGGTACTTCGCATTCCCGACTCAACAATTTGTAATAGAAAATAATCACATAACCAATGACTAATCAATGAAATATAGTAAAGATCAATATCGAAATGCAGACAATAAACTGTACTCGCATGTGGTCATGTGCTGGTGAAACCGATGATCCAAATCACTCAATATGCCCCCAATAGTCAAAACCCGTACAACAGTCCCCTGAAGCTGAAATAGACAATACCAATGACCTCAGAATAGTCCAATTAGCTAGGATCACATGTTCTTAAGTCCAATTCTGGACACAGGGGCAAAACGGTAATTTCGGGCCAAAACTGTGTCCGCCGTTGGACCCACTTTGCACCGAAAAGCGTGCCAGAGTCAACGGTCTCTAAAGTCGTCAACCTACATGTCCACGGATCCAATTTTTCGATATGAACCCAACCGTATGTCCAAAGTTGGATTCCGGCGTGCCGTGCACAAAATCACCCGTTGAGTGGGACCGTGGGGCCCGCAAAACGACGTACGATTCAACTGTCTCAGAATTGGGCCAAACTTGGCATACAGGACCAGAAAAATGATACGATTCTGTTGGCGCAAGTTTTGTCTTGATCTGACGAGCGTACACAATGTAATTGGAGAATTTACAAAGTGCACGATACGGGGAATTTCGATGGATACGCATCAAATTCGTCGCGTACACGCGACCAATTTGAATTTCGTCAAAGCCCACACGACCACAAGGCCGTTACGAAGCTTTCGATCCTTTCGGTACGCGACCACATCGTCCGGATTGGCGTGACGCACGTTGTGTGGAGCGTTTTCATGATTTATAAAACAGGTTTTTCTTGGTTTTCGAGTCAATTTATCACAGCACCTACTGATTATAAAAATAATCTAAAAATAGGGTTTTAATGCCGGTTAGGTTGTCTAGAAGTCTGTTCAAGCGGTTTTCTAAAACTCGTGATGTTCTGGTCACAATTCGACCGCAAACATCGGATGTTGGGACAGTTTCTATATCCTGGAAATCGAGATTTTTTTCAGTTTTGGGAATCGATTTGCGACGCACACGAAGCGAATTAATCCAAACTATTTAAAGGGTATTGAAGGGCTATAGGTTAGCTTCGTACCTGCGCAATTGGATCGGAAAACGATCAAGCGTGGGCGAAGATATCTCTTCGCGAAGTGTCCTTCCCGGATGCAACTGCTGCTGTCATTCATCTCGCGCGCTCGCGCGCGCGCGCGTTCGGCCGGCCTGTGGCCGCGCACGCGGTGGCGCCGGCGGCGGGCGCGCGCATGAGGTGCGCCCATAGGGGGGTCGACGGTCTGGTAGAGACTTGGCGTTAGGGTTTTTATCGATTACTCCTCTGTTACTTATACGTGCGCGAAGGCTCGGGTATGGGTTTGCTAATTAGCTGCTGTGTGGTGGTCGAGCCTATGGGCTGTCCCCATTGCACTGGCTGGTTGGGATTAGGCCGGGCAGGCTCAGTTGGGCTTTGCTTATTGCTGGGTTTTGCTAATAAGCTGTGGGGAATTAAAGGGATTAATAAGGGGTGTTGGGCCTAGAGTTTGGGTTGGGATTAGCTGTCACGCCCTGCTCCCGTAGGAGCGATCGTCCTTGCTAAGGCGTGATGCCGCACGAGCCTAGATTGCGCTCGTGCAAGGCGGGTTCCATAACGGCCGATTACAGCGGCTGCGACGGGGTCGTCGCACAGAAGTCCCGTGCAGAGACATTGATTTATAGCAGCGGAATTAGAAGCAAAACACAAGTTACTCAAAGAAGCTCTTTATTGATATTGAACAAAGGTTACATTGGGGGCGCAAGGCCAATATTACAATCACTCAAGTTCACTCTTCTCACATTTTTACAAGTTCACTCAGCTCTCTCTCATCTCTCAATTACAAGTCTTGATCCAGCGGAAGCTTCGGAAGGCGATGTCCATACATTATGTCCTGTATAAGTCTTTTCTTCATGCGGTCGCACGCTTCGAATCGCCAAGGAACTCCGTGCCTTGACGCATCCAAGCGAGCTCCGCGCCACGAGCTTCTACCTGTGCCTGCACATGTAAACTATGTGGGTGTCAGTACCACTGTACTGGTGGAGTGAGCTCCTCGCCCACCCATACAAAACCTACACGTTCATTTACTTTGTGCAGCTTAAAACCCTTTCTCTTGTCTTTCTAGTCTTGCCTTAGGTTCAGTTTTAGGACCCGCGCCTTGGCGCATCTTGTGTGTCAAAACCATCCCGTGCTTGCAATGCCAACGTTACTCATACTTTGCCTCTAGACCACTTCTCGTGCCACAACATTAACCTATCAGGTCGTGCATGCCTTTCGGCCAAAATCAGAGACGCAACTACGCGGTAGTACCCAATTTCCTTACGACCGTGCCATAACTCCTTTGTGCCGTGCCTCGCATTTCGAGGCCGTGCCCAATAACTCACGTAACTTCAAGACAACTGCCCTATGGCCCTTCTTGACTTAACTCAAACCAGTTCAAGTCTAACTCATGTACTCTATCTAACGACTTATCATTCGACGCCACATCCCGTGCCGAAGCACGCCGCCTTCGCCGTTGCCCAATCTTAGGCCCAGACATTGTGTCTTTTCTTTCTGCATACTACATACATATTCAATTCAACTCAATCCAAAGGCATACACGCGGTTAGCCGCTATCTGTCGACATCTATATGAACTTGGTCACTGGCTCCCAGAGCCATAGTGGACTCCTCTTACTTTTATTAGACGGGCGTCCCTTTCAGCGTAAGGTAGCTAGCCCCGCTGCAAGTCCCCGCCTAACCCGTGCAAAGCACAGTTTATCTTTTGTTCCCCAATGCCCGAAACGGTCCCGTGGCCTCGGGCTTGCCGTGCGGGGGAACTTTCACCCTGTCGACAAGTTGTATGTTTCCCAATGCCCGCAGCGGTTCCGAGGCCTCGGGTTTGCCGTGCGGGGAAACTCACTTTGTCGACAAGTTGTCCAATGACCATGCAAGACGCGATCGACACTTTCCCAATCTGAGTCCGCCACGACGACCTATAGACGCGGGCATCCTTCTTTCTTCTGAAACCGCCTCGACGACCTATAGTCGCGAGGCCTCGCCGACCTGTAGTCGCGAGCATAATCCTCTCTTGCCTTTTTCTCCAAACTCAATAAATCAACCGTGGCCCGTGTCTTAAAACACTAGGACCGTGCCATCGTGCCTCAATTCGACTTCTGTTCTACGTGGCGTTATCGCCCAAGTCATACTTTATATGACGGGCCTTGGAATCGTGGGACTATTTAACCTGTCAACCGCAGAATGAGCGGGACAGCACTTGGAATGACTTAGGTCGACCGGCATAACTTTGCCTAACTTACTCAAGCCTACACTTAACGTACAAAGGCTGCGCCGAGCCTTGCTCCGAGGGAACGTGCCGTGCACGTACTCAACTTTGGACGACCAAGTCATTTGGGTGCTTAGACTTACGCCAGCAGTCATGCGACGCAACTTAACTCTTGGGCAAGTCAGGGCTATGCCAAACCCTGGACGATGGGACCGTACATACTTTATGAAGCATTTATGCGGGCGACGCCTATGACTTAGACTGCGATCATAACTTGCCTACTCAACCAACTTCCTTCTTCCAAGCCACGGGACGAAGGACCGAGTGTCATTTTCAAAGCACGACGTGCATCAATTCTAAGCCGACCATTGGACGTTTTCATGTTCTAACTCGATTCAAACCGTCGGGATTATTCCCTTAGCTATGTGGATGTGTAGCTTTTATTATCAAGCCTAACTTGTGCAAGTTGAAAACACGATTTATTATGTGAAGGCAAAGATGAGGAGAGTTCACCGAAACTACCCCACCTGAGCGATGTCTTCAAACGGCCGTCGCAAGGCCAAGTCCGAACGCCGTCGGCGTTTCGATTCCTCCGATTGACTGAGCGGGATGGGGCACTACAACATATACCACTCAGAACAAGTCTCGTCCTCGAGACTTACTGAGTACTTACTTATTGACTTACCACTTTACTTGCCTTTCTAGAACTCTCGCATACACTACGCCTATGCGTTTCCTCAATCCGAGCCACGCTCGCACTACCCTCAATCTTTTCTTCGAATCTCTATTTCAAAATCCTCAACACTTTTCCATTCCTCAAGTCTCACTTGATTCAACATATCACTTGGTTGGATCGTGCACATATTCCAGGCGTCCCCAAAATACATGCATTTCAGTCAAGCCTTGTGATAGAGAATCCGCCATCGCCACTCGAGTCGGATTCGTGCACGTATTCAAGCGTCCCTGATATACGTGCATGTCAGCCGAGGCTCGCGAGTGGTGCCACCATAACTTCTATCGCTTGCGCCGGGACGTCCGCCTATTCGCTAGGCTATGTCTTTTGGCTAAAGTCATTCGTCAGTATTGGAATCATAGTTCCCAAACAACAATATCAACACTGACCCCATCCTAAGGTCAAACCAAGTTGATAGTACGGGTTTTTTTTTTTTTTTTTTTTTTTTTTTTTTTTTTCTACCCAAGCTCGCATCACTCCGATTTCTAAACATCGAGCATCGATTTCCTACGCACATCCCAACATTCGTCGTACGGGGTCCGAGTCATTCGGTAAAGCCATCCTACAACTCATGTTCAACCAACTTCTCCGACGTATCAATATCGCCCGTTCAACAAGCCCTCTTGCATGGTCTATCTCTTCGAACACGTTCGACATAATCTGCCTATCAAACCCTTCCAAGTCAAGCACACTACCACGTAATTCACCGCTAAACCATAATCCACATTTTACATTTCCGAAGTCGTCTATTCCAATTCATGAAACCGATCACAAGGTCGTCTAGCTTAACAACGTGTTGCGCCCCGATCTCACGCGAGTCAGATTAACCGCGGTGGGCATGAATCACCATGCACGCTCCCGCGAGATAGTCATTCTCATCGGGACGTAACTCTTGTTTTGTGTCTAGACTAATTCATTCTCGATGCGCGGATTGGACCTACTCAATCCTCAAGTTCATTTCATTCATCGATCACAAGTCAAAACATCCTCGAATCTTCCTTCGCATCAAACCGACAAGTCTGGACAATCAAAGTTGCCGCGTCCTGATCTTCCGAGTCCGATTGTTCCCGCGACATGAATCACCATGTCAGCGCTCACGCGGAACGATCGCCTCAAATCCGACGCAACGCATGTGCGAGGCTAAAGTTGTGCTCGCGCAAGACAAGAATGTCGACGTTGTGGTTATTCGCGTAACCATCAAGACACCTTCATTTGCATCTAACATTCATCTCAACCAAAGTCCTAAGTATTGCGTCCAACCGAACCATAACACTTGCACGATCGTCCTTCGCCGAGTCAGAGTACCCCCGAGTTATCGCATATCGATCTTTGATACGCCTCAATACCATCGATGATATACGTAACCTGACGATCTTCCTTTGCAACCAATTTGAGTCGTGCGAATGATGTTATCGTCCAACTGGATAGTCTCCTCGACATTCATAACACCAATTCCGATCATTTTCCCTCGAATCATTTACGATATCAATTTCCTCCAACCAATTTCACGTATTCTTCATCCGTTTATCTTACGTCATCGACCAATGTATTTCTTCAATTTGCATCATTCCTTGCTAACTCAAATCATCGAGCAACATTCAATCCAATCCTTAGAGTCATTGTGTAACTTCAAAACCCAAACTTTTCATGCACGTTATCGTCTCATCGTGCTAACTTTTTCTATACGATCCGTATCAATTTTCTCGATCAAGTCATCCATTTGTACACCCTAACTTTTCCTCAATTCGATTTCACCTACTCAATCATTCTTGCGTTTCATACTTCGCATAATCCTCAATCCTTTGCACGTTCTGTGCGCATCAATTCTAGGTTGTTCGAATCCACTCGTCAAACTTCAAGACTAAGACTTATTCATTGATACTCAATCTATGGCTTTGCATAACGCGACGCTTGCTGATAGACTCATCGACACCCCCGAATCTTCAATTGATCGATCGTCATTCCTGAGCCCATCGCATACACCACTCAGGAATGAAGTCATTCAACAAATTCTCAAAACTATCCTTTGAATCAAAATCGACTTTTCGAATCCCGTTCGAACCATTCCTCAATTTTCAAGCACACTTATCTATATCGTACCGACGATATCGTCGCTCGATAGCACCCCTATCGATACTCATCTTACTTTACTCAATCGAGTTCAACTCATTCTAGCTCGACGCTAGTCAATTCCCGCACTCGACTTTTCTAAGGTCGACGCAACTTTGGTGTATATGCCCAGCCCGGCTTAGCCAACCGTGCTTACGTAAACCATCTTTTTGTTTTCTTATCAAAAACTGTTCACCTATGTTTTGCAAAATAGATAGACTTATTGTATGGACATCCCGTGGGACAATTGAGAGAGAGCGCACCAACGATTTCAACTTTGCGGAAGTAACGATTCAGAGTTTGCGGAAACAACGGAGTTAAAGAATTCAATCGATGGTCCAAGGACGTAAAGCCGTGCTCTGATACCATTATGTCACGCCCTGCTCCCGTAGGAGCGATCGTCCTCGCTAAGGCGTGATGCCGCACGAGCCTAGATTGCGCTCGTGCAAGGCGGGTTCCATAACGGCCGATTACAGCGGCTGCGACGGGGTCGTCGCACAGAAGTCCCGTGCAGAGACATTGATTTATAGCAGCGGAATTAGAAGCAAAACACAAGTTACTCAAAGAAGCTCTTTATTGATATTGAACAAAGGTTACATTGGGGGCGCAAGGCCAATATTACAATCACTCAAGTTCACTCTTCTCACATTTTTACAAGTTCACTCAGCTCTCTCTCATCTCTCAATTACAAGTCTTGATCCAGCGGAAGCTTCGGAAGGCGATGTCCATACATTATGTCCTGTATAAGTCTTTTCTCCATGCGGCCGCACGCTTCGAATCGCCAAGGAACTCCGTGCCTTGACGCATCCAAGCGAGCTCCGCGCCCACCCATACAAAACCTACACGTTCATTTACTTTGTGCAGCTTAAAACCCTTTCTCTTGTCTTTCTAGTCTTGCCTTAGGTTCAGTTTTAGGACCCGCGCCTTGGCGCATCTTGTGTGTCAAAACCATCCCGTGCTTGCAATGCCAACGTTACTCATACTTTGCCTCTAGACCACTTCTCGTGCCACAACATTAACCTATCAGGTCGTGCATGCCTTTCGGCCAAAATCAGAGACGCAACTACGCGGTAGTACCCAATTTCCTTACGACCGTGCCATAACTCCTTTGTGCCGTGCCTCGCATTTCGAGGCCGTGCCCAATAACTCACGTAACTTCAAGACAACTGCCCTATGGCCCTTCTTGACTTAACTCAAACCAGTTCAAGTCTAACTCATGTACTCTATCTAACGACTTATCATTCGACGCCACATCCCGTGCCGAAGCACGCCGCCTTCGCCGTTGCCCAATCTTAGGCCCAGACATTGTGTCTTTTCTTTCTGCATACTACATACATATTCAATTCAACTCAATCCAAAGGCATACACGCGGTTAGCCGCTATCTGCCGACATCTATATGAACTTGGTCACTGGCTCCCAGAGCCATAGTGGACTCCTCTTACTTTTATTAGACGGGCGTCCCTTTCAGCGTAAGGTAGCTAGCCCCGCTGCAAGTCCCCGCCTAACCCGTGCAAAGCACAGTTTATCTTTTGTTCCCCAATGCCCGCAACGGTCCCGTGGCCTCGGGCTTGCCGTGCGGGGGAACTTTCACCCTGTCGACAAGTTGCATGTTTCCCAATGCCCGCAGCGGTTCCGAGGCCTCGGGTTTGCCGTGCGGGGAAACTCACTTTGTCGACAAGTTGTCCAATGACCATGCAAGACGCGATCGACACTTTCCCAATCTGAGTCCGCCACGACGACCTATAGACGCGGGCATCCTTCTTTCTTCTGAAACCGCCTCGACGACCTATAGTCGCGAGGCCTCGCCGACCTGTAGTCGCGAGCATAATCCTCTCTTGCCTTTTTCTCCAAACTCAATAAATCAACCGTGGCCCGTGTCTTAAAACACTAGGACCGTGCCATCGTGCCTCAATTCGACTTCTGTTCTACGTGGCGTTATCGCCCAAGTCATACTTTATATGACGGGCCTTGGAATCGTGGGACTATTTAACCTGTCAACCGCAGAATGAGCGGGACAGCACTTGGAATGACTTAGGTCGACCGGCATAACTTTGCCTAACTTACTCAAGCCTACACTTAACGTACAAAGGCTGCGCCGAGCCTTGCTCCGAGGGAACGTGCCGTGCACGTACTCAACTTTGGACGACCAAGTCATTTGGGTGCTTAGACTTACGCCAGCAGTCATGCGACGCAACTTAACTCTTGGGCAAGTCAGGGCTATGCCAAACCCTGGACGATGGGACCGTACATACTTTATGAAGCATTTATGCGGGCGACGCCTATGACTTAGACTGCGATCATAACTTGCCTACTCAACCAACTTCCTTCTCCCAAGCCACGGGACGAAGGACCGAGTGTCATTTTCAAAGCACGACGTGCATCAATTCTAAGCCGACCATTGGACGTTTTCATGTTCTAACTCGATTCAAACCGTCGGGATTATTCCCTTAGCTATGTGGATGTGTAGCTTTTATTATCAAGCCTAACTTGTGCAAGTTGAAAACACGATTTATTATGTGAAGGCAAAGATGAGGAGAGTTCACCGAAACTACCCCACCTGAGCGATGTCTTCAAACGGCCGTCGCAAGGCCAAGTCCGAACGCCGTCGGCGTTTCGATTCCTCCGATTGACTGAGCGGGATGGGGCACTACATTAGCTCTCGGTTTCAGCTGGGAGAGTCGGGTTTGCTCTCGGCTTGGCTGGGTTCTATATTAGTATATAATCTATATATAATCTATATAGATTATATATATATAATCTATATATATAATATATATATATATATATATATATATATATATATATATATATATATATATATATATATATATACATATATAATTATATATTTATATCTATATATACACCCATATACACATATATATGTATATATACACTTATATAATATGTATATATAAATACACATTTATATATTTACATATATACACATCCATATAATATACATTTAAATAATATATACACATATACACGTATAATAAATATATATTCTCTATATATATATTCTATATATATATATATATATATATATATATATATATATATATATATATATATATATATATATTCTCTCTCTCTCTCTCTCTCTCTCTATATATATATATATATATATATATATATATATATATATATATATATATATATATATATATATATATATATATATATATATATATATATATATATATTCATCTATATATATGCATACATATATAAACACATATACATTATATTTATTAGACAATAAATAATATAACCAATACAATAATAATATTAGATAACAATCTCAATAAATAATAATAATAATAATAATAATAAAATCCATTTTGTATAAATAACCAAATATCTAGGAAATATCGTTAAGTCTACCAAAAAGCTAGGAAATATTTGTACATACCTAAAAGTATGTCTACATAGACTTGGGCTTGGTTTGGGTCCAATTTGCACTAGTTTGGAACAACCGGGTACCCTAAAACTAAATATTATAATTAATAAATAAATAATCTCCGATAAGGGTTACGTCGCAACTTGGCCTGATTTTCCTAGTTAGGACATCACTATGGCTCGGCCTTCTCCACCAGGGCTAATACACTAGTCAAAGCATGCCACTGCACTACCCGTGCCATAATTCCTAGTCATCTTGTACTCCAAATCTCAACCATGGCTAAAATCATCTACCGTAATAATTAATTAAAATAATTATTCATAAAAATCTAAAAATTACCATTTTAATTAAAATAAATAAAAAATTTCAAAATTCCGGGAAGGGAGGCTACAAATCTACCCACCTAAAAAATAATTTCGTCCTCAAAATTCTAATTCATAACTATTCCTTAAATTCAACAAGAAAATCTACCATTACTTAATCTCCTCGAATTTTTAATTCCTCAAAAACAGTTTATATCCTCCTCTTAGCCATTTTGTAACTACGAAACTCCAAGGACTTCTACCCACCTTTGGATATACTACTCCCTCAAGGCTATGTCACTAAAACTTATAATCTTCCAACTATTTGCAAAATTTTTTTGCTACAAATAGATATCTACTGTCCTTGGCCTCTATAATCCTCTCCTATCTATCAAATAACCCAAAATCTAACAAGCAACAATTTACATAAATAGAAAAAAATATTGGTAAATTCTAATAAGCATGACCATTCATCGCTCTGAAATGGAAATGACCGGAAGGTAAGGAAGAATAATCAAGAGCAAGTATTAAATTTCCAGGGCGGTAGAGAGTATCCAATGATGTAGACAGAAAGAATATCTATGAATCATTGACTTATTTGTTAGATTGGGCTACTCTAGTCCAGTCACTTGCTAAGTCTAAGAACCCTTCGTTTCTCAGAGGGTCTTACAATCCGTGCAATACAGGATTTCGTTCACGAAGTTTACTCTAAACAAGACCCCATAATAGAACGAAATTTGAAAAATCAAGACTGTGATCTCTCCCGTGGTTTTTTTTTAACCACACGAGCAAGGGATAAAGTGCCATACAGGATGTGACTTCCAGGTAGATGGGAAAAAGGGTTACGAGTGACTTCACACTCTATGAGGTGAGGACTACATAATAGGTATAGAGACCTATTTCAAGAAGTTCGGTTTTATAGTCCAAATTTGGTGGTATGCATGGATGGATTTTACAGGGTCTTAATGGGTTCCTTGATTGGACATCAATCGTTGGTTGATATGAACCTTGAATTTCAATCTATATTGACTGGACAAGATCCCAAAAACTATTTCTCCTAGGTTAAGGTATCATAGACTAAGTTTTCACCCAAGTGGTTGAACTAGTTGTCTAGTCAGGTTGGTTAGCTAGGTCCCTAAAGCCCAAAATGCGTCTTCCGCGTCCTTTGTGTTTAAGTAGTACGAGAAGACACAATTAAGTGGCACACTAGTGACATGTGCTTAGTGGGCATTCGAGTAGATCACAACCATATAGTGGTTCGAAAGGTTGAGTCGAGGTTGAAGCTCTAATGAAAGACGGAAAGTATACCGGTGTTACGGTAAGGGTTATACCTAGTCCTTTTGTCCTGAAAGTCGTACCATAAAATAGAGTACAAGGGGACGTATTTGAGTGGGACATTATATACCTAGATGAAGGTGGACTCGTCTAGATTTTACATGTGAAATTTGTTGGAAGATAATAGTTGGTCTCGTACTCCGAATATTAATGACACGGCCAGGGACACAAAATGACCTAAGTGAAAAGTGGGAGTCCAATGAGACACTAACTATCATCCTAAAGGAAATCCTTCTAATTAATCGGTAATCCTTGCATACCCCAAAAATCCTAGAAGGCTTACAGTCTACCCACCTTAGGGTTTAGGATATGGTTTTAGGGATAATGAGGTCAAAAGAATTTCAAAGTCCGGATACTGTACCCCGACTCTTGTTGATAAAGAATGAGGCACGGCATAACGGGATACGATTGATATAAGTCAAGTCAAGGGTCGTTCCTCAATAGTTGGAAAACGAGTGCGTGTGAAATGACACATGGTCGATAAAATAGAATGACCTACTCGTCCACAGTATACAAGAGTTTTCGACGGGGTAACCAACTCTAAGGCACATCATATTAAAAGATTTCTAACAACTGAGTCGTGAATTTCTATTGAGGTCAAACCTGTCGGACTAGTGTCACAAGGATTCTAGTTGTATGGGCTGTAGTGATCATGCGTTGTTGTTGACAACTGGTATATCACAATTTGACAGGGTATTTAATCTATGGTATTAGCTAAGCAAGTGACTGTGGTGTTCCAACACTAGTTAGGTCTTAATATCAAACATTTACATTACTAGAGTAATATTTGTCGAAAACCAATCTCGGGGGGAGTGTCACGGTAAATGATTACCCTATTGTCCACTCATCTCATGTCTAACTGTGGGCTTCGGTCGAGGAAGGGTTGGTGTCACGACCCGCGCCCTAGAGTTAGGGCACGAGAACGTAACAACGCCCAGCCTACGCCGCAGTGTCGGCGGTAGAACGTTGTCCTATGTCTCAATGCATCTAACAGTATAAGACTAAACAGTTTATACTCCCCGAATGGGGGTGACATAGCAGATACAATCTCAATCACATCTAAGGTAGAGCATGATAAAGATAGATAAAACCTAAAATCCAAAATAAATACAGGAGATAGAAGTCTAAGTGTCTAAGATACAAAAACCAGAAATACATCTCAAAACTCATATACAGTAATCCACAAATCAAATACAACTCCAGACAAAATAAAATAACTACCTAAACAACCTTTACTGTGTCTCCTCTAGGCTAGCAGGCAATCCCCAAGCTATCTGTAAAATTTATCAACAGGTCCAGTCAGGACAGGAGTGAGCACAAAACATCTCACGCAGTTCATAACGAGTTAGGAAATATAAAGCATGCAATAGAGTAAAGTACATGAAACGCTGAAAGAAGAAGATATATGAAAACAGTAGAGATTTGATAACAGAAAATATCTAAATATGATAAGTAAGACTGTAAGGAACATGTGATTTTAGAGCACAATATGGTTATGTAAACGGGTTATGTTATACAATAAAATGGGACTCCTTTGTACGTGGGTGTACAATGGACACATACAATTTCTTATACAATACGATTGATCACATAACCATTTCTACTCCCCCTCCCCAATTAATACACAAGGATCCAATTCAGTTACGTTACCTTATACAATGACTTGTACAATGACTTGTACAATGGCTTGTACAATGGCTTGTACAATGGCTCAATGTGATACTGAGAGTACAATATGCACAATGAGTGTACAATGATAAGGGTATTCAATAAATACAACATGTAAGTGAAACGTACATCACAATATGTACTTAGTGAATACAAGGAGATAACATCTCAGAAGAAGATCCATATAGTACCAATCCGTGATAAAGATCGTGTCAGCATCAAGTACAGTAATCTAGAGCAAGAATGTAAATCCATACAAGTATAAAACGGTCAGAGAATGTACTCGCCTCGATAACCTGAACAGCTGATAAGTATAGGGGTCCCACTGAAGTCACAGAGTCCTATTTAAAGCAACACAGGTTACAAGGTGTTCAAGTTGAAAATAAATGAATCTCTATAATCAATCTACATTATCCTAGGTTCTTCTAAGTCAAAACAACTCTAGGTCGACTCCGGTCAATAATCTAGTCAAACTTGGTCAAGTGTTGACTTACAGTTGACTTTGGGTCAACTGGTCAACTCTGGTCAAACAGGGTCAATTCTAGTCTAATATAAAGTGTACTTCGTTATTTGTACGTCAAAACTTACGACACGCAAATCGAGATAAGAAGATTATCGGCAAGGTTGATAATCTTATTATAGTGATCCACGTGTCCAACTTGTCAATTTTAGCGATGTGAGATCACTGGAATTGGCTGATCTCAGTTTCGTTGTACTAATCCCGAAATACGAACATTATATGAATTAATTATTATTTAATTATAAAAAGGTTAAACTCAGAGAAATTATCAACAAACATTGTCGAACGATGAAATGAACATCGCCAACGTGTTCAGAACGGTCAAATTAGCTAGGATAGCCTACCCAACGGTCCAATTTGGACACAAGGGCAAAAAGATAATTTTGGGTCAAAATGGTGTCCGTGTCGGAGCCGTTTTGCACCAAAAAACGTACAAGAAAACAAGTCTACAAAATATAACAAATTGTATGTCCACGAAACCAGAATGTCGTTACGAACCCAACGGTATCTCCAGAATTGGATTCCGTTGACCCGATCTCCATTTGGCCCGTTGAGCAGAACTTGGAATTCCGGTTTGCACGGAAATACGTGCTGGAGCCAAAGTTCTCAAAACTCAGCAAACTACCTGTCAACGAGTCCAGAATGATGATACGAACTCAACGGTATCTACGAAATTGGATTCCGATGAGCCGGCGTCAAAAAGTCCCGTTGACCCAGAAAGTGGGACCCGCTTTGCACCGAAAAACGTGCCCGGGTCCACGTTCTCCAAATCTAACAAATTTTATATGAAAACATGCCAAAACGAAGCCACAAGTCTAATGGTGGTGTCAAAAATGAAATCTGGAGTCCCGTGTTCAAAAATGAAATTTTACAAGTTGGAAATTACGAATTCGGACGACCAACTTTGGCGTCGAATTCAACCAATCAAACAAGCTCACAATGAAACGAAACTGGAGGGGTAGCAAGAGGGTTATACCAGCTTCGCACCGGAACTAGTAGTACGCCAAACGGAGCTGCGGTGGAGGAGATACAAGCTGACGAAGTTGGCTCCACGAAACTGTCCAAATTTAATATAATTTAAATGGTCAACTTGGTGGCCGGTTTTCATGTATCAAACGATAAAATTAACGGACGAAAATTGACATGAGAGAAGGTGAATATACCGAGATTGCGACGGAGTGAAGAAATCACCGATCCAACGGTCGGATCTCTGGAAAAATGCACACGAAGTCGCTGCGACGGGTCACGATTTCAGCGTCGTTTCCGAGCTCGTCACGACGGAACGTCGTGCAAAACGCACGAATCGCCTCGACGGCGCGTCCCGGAGGACGGTGGCCGTCAGGAACTGCTCGCCGGAGTGAGGGGGTGCACGACCAGGGGCCATGGCGGCCCACGCGGCGGTGCGGCGGTGCACGACGGCGGCCCACGCGCGCTCGCGTGCGCGTGCCTGCGTGCAGTACAACAGTTGCTGCCGTTGCTGCTGTGCTCGCGCGGGGAGGCTGCGCCCTAGCCCGGCGAGGCAGGGGGCGGTGCACGGCCAACCTACCACGGCGACGTGAGGCAGCCATGCGAAGGTGGCCCATGGTGGTGGCGGGCTGGAATGTAGGTGTGGAGGAGTTGGTGAAGAAGGAGAAGGAATAAGAAGGAGGAGATCGAGGAGGAGAGGGAGAGGTGGAGAATGGTGGTGGTGGCCAACGGTGGTCGGGATAGGGGTGGTCCGGCCAGGGGAGGTTCAGGAAGGAGGAGGTTGTCGGGTGCATGGAGGTGGAGAATGGTGCTGTGATAGTTGTTGTTTTAGTTTGGAAATAGTGAAAGAGAGAGAGAGAAGAGGATAAGTTGTAAAAAGTAGTGAGAGGGAGAGAGAGAAAAGTGAAAAGTTGCTCTCCTCACAATTAGGGCCGGCCTATGGCTGTGGAGTGTGGGGAAATTTCATAGGGGGAAATTGAATGGTGATGATTTATTTAGATGATCAAGTGGCTAAGATTAATATGTAGGAAATATCATTCCTAGGGATAAAATTAATATTAGAATTTCCATTAAATATTAGAAACAGGTAAAAATGAGTGCTTGATATTTTTGGGCAAGAATTATGAGGGTGTCATGATGGAGGGCAACATGGAGCTGGACTGGACTCGGTGGAGCCGGATTGGACGAAAATTGGACATTATGTAAAAATTGAATTAAAAATAGACGTTGATGATCATGAGTGAATAAGTAGCACATGGGAATTCCAATAAATGGGACACAAGTGGCGGACGGATAGTAGGCTCAAAGTGGGCCATGTCCATAGTTGGGCTGACAGGTTTTGGTCGACATGGGACCCACAAATCAAGTTGGAAGATGAATGTGACACCGTGGAGTGAAATAAAATCGGATCACGTGTCGGAAAAGTTGTGTGAAGCAGATGGAGCACAAAATGATGTGTCTGAGTAGGAAACGAAGGTCATGGGTGACGAACGTCTCGAGTAGATCATCAATGAGGAGTTGGTTTCAAGAAAATAACTGGTCTTGCGCTCCCAATTAAAAAGTCACGGTAACGTGCTGAAAATGATCAAGAAAAAAGTGGAAAAATAAATAATAATCAAATGGTCTAAATCGACCCGAAGTTCAGCGAAACAAAAAGAGCACAAGGGAACAAGTTTGGATGGGACACCATATACCGTCATGAAGGTAATCATGTCCACTCCAAAACTCATGAAGAAGATTTCCAAAGTTGAACATCCCTGATACTCCAAATATCAATAGCACAGAAAAGTACACTTAGGGAAAAAAATAACAGAATAACATATTTATCAAAACCAATCAATCAGAAAATAAATAAAATGAAAAAAAAAATCAACCCGAAATTCAGGGTGCTAACAGTTGGTTCAAGGCTTAAGGGTTGCTAGTTAAGGCAAGCTTCCAGCAAATAATTAGAGGCTCGCAACCTTTGGTCTCTAAAGAATAGGTAGTCTCCTAGGTAGGCATTTCGACTAAGGGTAAAACCCTAATCATTCTTAAATTCAGATGACTTGAAAGTCCCGATAACAATTTGGGGTCGAGAGGAGAACGAGTAACTCGATCACATGGCTGGCTGACGATAACTACCCTTGTGTATACAACTACCATAGCCATGGGGATACGCGGTATCTCTCTACCATCATGAGCTTTCGTCTTTCCAAATCGGTGAAGGACAAAAACAATAAAGAATTCAACGAAGATGTTACTGAATATAATTTCATGATTCAAAGGCAAACATATAATTCAAGAGGAATTGTCAAAGCAGTCGCGGATGAGATCCTAGATACCTCTATATCTCCATCCACGTAGTGTAATTAAACGAAGAGTGAACAAAATACATCATGGTTGATCGGACCATAATACACTGATTCTGATTAGACAATAAGTTAGCAGGCGTCCCCACTAAACATATGCCTCAAATCAAGCTCGAGAACAGAGTGAGCTTGCAAAACTAAGTTGTAACAGCAGCGTTTGTTTTAAGATAGTCGAATACAATTAGGCGAGATTTTTGAAAGAAGGCACAAGTAGTTCGAGTTTTGTGAGAATCAAACCTTACCCGGTGTTCTTGCTTATATGGTCTTCCTACTATCTTCTTATCCATAGTGCCTTGGCGACTAATGGGTTATGAACCTCTAAACTCTATATTCTAGGTAAACCTATTGGCGTCAAACAATATCTTCGTCAATAGGTCACAAGGACCATGGAATGCTATGTCGGGAGACACGCTACCCAATCTCACAGAACTTCCACCAATATTGGCTTCGGATCTTATAGAACATACCGGGCACCGTCCTATCCTCTATAGTATCCCTAATTTGTAATCACGTCTGAAGTCATTTCACCGAGGACTACGCCTCGCCCGTAAAATCGGGCTGTGGTAAACCCTTGGTTTCGTAACTCAAATATGATACAAATCGAACATTACTTAACTCTATCCAATATTGGCTCAAGGATAACTACGATCAAGAGTGGACCACTAGTCATTTTTTTAGCAAAATTCTATAACCGATATTTTTCTAATCTAATTTCAACTCTACGGTTGTGTCTTTCCAGTACGCTGCTGGCTGCAGGGAATCCAGAGACTTCATAATTTAAATAAATGCCAACAGTGTGCTGCTGTCCTGCCATTATGAGTTAACTAACATTCCTTTAACTACATCTGTAAAAATCCATGAGCTCCTAGAGATTCAAACAAGTTGCCTATGAAATAAAGTGTAAGCATTTGTCCTATCAGTCACAACCCTTAAGATAAAAGATTGACATGGGGAAATAACTGAGGACAAAAGAAATACATACATTCTAACTCTTCCATGTGTATTCAAGCCTCTGAGGGACAAACTTGAATCGAAACTAACTCGAGGTCCGTATATGGATAACAAAAATTAGAACTTTATAAAATAATGATTCTTAGGGCAACTAACAATTATATGGATAATTCGGCTAGGATATGGGGATGATATCTAAGAGGCAAGGAGAATGAATTGAACAATTCATCAAGGTTAGATCATTACTCTAGGAAACTCTGCCTCACCAAGTGAATAATCTATCCACATTGGATCATATCGTCCTATCAAGAGGTAACAGTGTAACTATGGGGATCTGACAAGGTATCAAAATTAATAACCCTCATCCTAAATTGCATGGCCTAGACTACCCATCGGTAAGTTTGTATAAGGGACTCCTAGTCCTAGTCATTCACTTAAATTAAATTAATCTTAATTCGTGAATGAGCATTTCCTTGCCGCAGGCTCGTAATAGTACAACTAACTTTAAGTACTATCACGAGTTCGCATGATTTGCGAAGACCGACCTGCATGGGCTACCACAAAAACTTGTCACGACCCACACCCGTTTTTTTTAAACGAATACGAGACGTGTCCAAGCCAGCCTACGCCGCAGTGTCGGCGGTAGAACGCTGTCACAGCCATGAAGATAAAAGTCACAAAAATGCTCATTTACATAATTAATTTAACTTACAATGATCACAAGTTTTACATTTGTAGAAAATATAAACTTGTACAACTGAATGAATAACTACAACTCAACTATCTATCTAGTCTCTAGGCTTTTGTCTGCAATATTCCCGTCACTCCCCAAGCTAAGTGAATCTACGGCTAACCTGAAAATGTTGGTTTCCAGTCAGGAATGGAACGAGCACAATTCACTGAATGCAATTTCAAATAAAGAAAATGACTATAAAACAAAGGTTAGACATCAATCATGAGTTTTGAAAATAAACAGTAAAGCCGTAAGAAAAGACAGAAAATCAATAGTAAATAAATAGACTCATATACTTTCCCCACTGTTAGAAGTACCTTTGATATGTGATCGGTCTCGGGACAATTATGCGACACGGTCTACACGGTCTAAAGTTACACGGTCTACAGTTACACGGTCTGCAGTTACACGATCTACAGAAAATATTGCAGTAAAGAAACACTGTCTACAAAATAATAATCACGATCTACACAGTTTAAATACAGTAATAATCACGGTCTACACTGTCTACTTTGCAATAAATAAATCAATATCTACACTGTCTACAAGAAATAAATGCAACACGGTCTACACGGTCTAAGGTCAGATCACACATCCTTGGTACTTCTCATTCCCGACTCAACAATTTGTAATAGAAAATAATCAGATAACCAATGACTAATCAATGAAATATAGTAAAGATCAATATCGAAATGTAGACAATAAACTGTACTCGCCTGTGGTCTTGTGCTGGTGAAACCGATGATCCAAATCACTCAATATGCCGCCAATAGTTAAAACCCGTACAACAGTCCCCTGAAGCTAAAATAGACAATACCAATGATCTCAGAATAGTCCAATTAGCTAGGATCGCCTGTCCTTAAGTCCAATTCTGGACACAGGGGCAAAACGGTAATTTTGAGCCAAAACGGTGTCCGCCGTTGGACCCGCTTTGCACCGAAAAGCGTGCCAGAGTTAACGGTCTCTAAAATCGTCAAACTATATGTCCACGGATCTGGTTTTCCGATACGAACCCAATCGTATATCCAAAGTTGGATTCTGGCGGGCCGTGCACAAAATCGCCCGTTGAGTGGGACCGTAGGGCCCGCAAAACGATGTACGATTCAACTATCTCAGAATTGGGCCAAACTTGGCATACAGGACCAAATAAACGATACGGTTCTGTTAGCACAAGTTTCGTCTCGATCTGACGAGCGTGCACAAAGTAATTGGAGAATTTGCAAAGTGCACGATACGAGGAATTTCGACGGATACGCATCAAATTCGTCGCTACGCGACCAATTTGAATTCCGTCAAAGCCCACACGACCACAAGGCCGTTACACAGCTTTTGATCCTTTCGGTACGCGACCACGTCGTCCGGATTGGCGTGACGCACGTCGTATGGAGCGTTTTTATGATTTATAAAACAGGTTTTTCTTGGTTTTCGAGTCAATTTATCACAGCACCTACTAATTATAAAAATAATCTAAAAACAGGGTTTTAATGCCGATTAGGTTGTCTAGAAGTCTGTTCAAGCGGTTTTCTAAAACTCGCGATGTTCAGGTCACAATTCGACCGTAAACATCGGATGTTGGGACAGTTTCTATATCCTGGAAATCGAGATTTTTCCCAGTTTTGGGAATCGATTTGCGACGCACACGAAGCGAATTAATCCAAACTATTTAAAGGGTATTGAAGGGCTATAGGTTAGCTTCGTACCTGCGCAATTGGATCGGAAAACGATCAAGCGTGGGCGAAGATATCTCTTCGCGAAGTGTCCTTCCCGGATGCAACTGCTGCTGTCATTCATCTCGCGCGCGCGGTCGGCCGGCCTGTGGCCGCGCGCGCGGTGGCGCCGGCGGTGGGCGCGCGCGTGAGGTACGCCCATGGGGGGGTCGGCGGTCTGGTAGAGACTTGGCGTTAGGGTTTTTATCGATTACTCCTCTGTTACTTATACGCGCGCGAAGGCTCGGGTATGGGTTTGCTAATTAGCTGCTGTGTGGTGGTCGAGCCTATGGGCTGTCCCCATTGCACTCGCTGGTTGGGATTAGGTCAGGCAGGCTCAGTTGGGCTTTGCTTATTGCTGGATTTTGCTAATAAGCTGTGGGAAATTAAAGGGATTAATAAGGGGTGTTGGGCCTAGAGTTTGGGTTGGGATTAGCTCTCGGTTTCAGCTGGGAGAGTCGGGTTTGCTCTCGGCTTGGCTGGGTTCTATATTTGTATATAATCTATATATATATATATATATATATATATATATATATATATATATATATATTTTTTTTTTTTTTTAATATATATATATATATATTCATATACACATATATAATTATATATGTATATCTATATATACACCCATATACACAAATATATGTATATATACACTTATATAATATGTATATATAAATACACATTTATATATTTACATATATACACATCCATATAATATACATTTAAATAATATATACACATATACACGTATAATAAATATATATTCTCTCTATATATATTCTCTCTCTCTCTCTCTCTCTATATATATATATATATATATATATATATATATATTCTATATATATATATATATATATATATATATATATATATATATATATATATATATATATATATATATATATATATATATATATATATATATATATATATATATATATATATATATTTATCTATATATATGCATACATATATAAACACATATACATTATATTTATTAGACAATAAATAATATAACCAAAACAATAATAATATTAGATAACAATCTCAATAAATAATAATAATAATAATAATAAAATCCATTTTGTATAAATAACCAAATATCTAGGAAATATCGTTAAGTCTACCAAAAAGCTAGGAAATATTTATACATACCTAAAAGTATGTCTACATAGGCTTGGGCTTGGTTTGGGTCCAATTTGCACTAGTTTGGTACAACCGGGTACCCTAAAACTAAATATTATAATTAATAAATAAATAATCTCCGATAAGGGCTATATCGCAACTTGGCCTAGTTTTCCTAGTTAGGACATCACTATGGCTCGGCCTTCTCCACCAGGGCTAATACACTAGTCAAAGCATGCCACTGCACTACCCGTGCCATAATTCCTAGTCACCTTGTACTCCAAATCTCAACCATGGCTAAAATCATCTACCGTAATAATTAATTAAAATAATTATTCATAAAAATCTAAAAATCACCATTTTAATTAAAATAAATAAAAAATTTCAAAATTCCGGGAAGGGAGGCTACACCTGAGCTGTGAAGCATGACATTCACCATGTTTCTAACAGTGCGATTCTTCCTTTCAGTAACTCCGTTGGACTGTGGTGAATAAGGAGCAGTCACCTCATGAATTATTCCGTGTTCTTCACAGAAGTTAGTCATTTCGTTTGAGGTATACTCTCTGCCACGATCAGATCTAAGGATCTTAATCCTTTTCTCTAATTGGTTTTCAGCTTCTGATTTGTAAACCTTGAATCTATCTAGAACTTCATCTTTGGTTTTGAGAAGGTAGGTATAGCAATACTTTGAACAATCATCTATAAATGTGACAAAGTATTTCCTACCGCCTCGAGTCAAAACCCTATTTGAATCACAAACATCACTATGAACTAGTTCTAGAAGATCAGAATTCCTTTCTACGGATTTGAATGGTAGTCTAGAATGTTTGGCTTGAACACAAATCTCACACTTGTCTTTATTATCTACAGGAGACTTGGGAATAAGATTTAGGTTCATCATCCTTCTAAGGGAACCCAGGTTCACATGACCTAGTCTATCATGCCAAACATTGGAAGATTCTACATTGGAAACAATAGGAGAATGATCCAATATTTTATTTACAGTACTGAGAATAAACAGTCCATCCTTTACAAATTCTTTACCAACAAAGGACTCATTCTTAGAAAATACAACTTTATTGGCTTTCATTACAATCTTGTAACCAGATGCTGCAAGAAGGAAACTGCTAACTAAATTTCTTCTAACAGTCGGCACATGAAGAATATCATGAAGAGGCAGAATTTTTCCTGATGTCAATTTCAGATCTATTCTTCCTCTTCCTATAATTTGTGCCGTAGAGCCATCTCCTAGGGTTATGCCTCCTCCACATGATTCCTGATAGTTTGAAAAACAGGTGCGATCAAATGAAACATGAACATTAGCTCCAAAATCTAACCACCAGTCATCAGAATGGTAAAAAATATTAACTAAGGGTTGGTAAGTCACAGACCTGAAGGAACCAGAAGACCCATTCAGAATCATGTTGGCTTCTAGTTTGGCTAGGCCTTTCCCCCTATAGGAAGTCTTGATTGGTTCCTTCTTCCTTTGGAAACAGTTGATGGCCGTGTGGTTTGTTCTACCACACACAAAACAAAATCTTCCTTGATCCTGAGTCTGATCAAAGTTTCTAGGTTTCTGGGGTTGCTGGTGTTGACGATTCTGGTGGTTCTGGTGACGAAGCAGAACAATATTCTTCTTCTTGAAGATATTCTTCTTGGGTTTGTGAGGATTATTAGGCTTAGGTTTGCTTTAGGATGACTCTACTAGGTTTACCTTAGCCTTAGTCTCAGTCTAGGAGTTAGACCTTAGCCTAAGTTGTTCTTCAACTCCAATTTGCTTCAGTACTTGGGCAAAAGTAAGGTCACCTTGGGTACGATGGAGGTCCTTTTTTACATCAGACCAAGAGGGACGGAGCTTATCTACCAGGCAAGCTATCTTATGTTCAGCTGAAAAGGTTGTACCTTTAGCTTGAATGTGCCTCACAAATTTTTGGAATTCATGGATTTGTTCATTCATAGGCTTGTCATCTACCATGAAATACTTATTAAATGCTGAAGAAGTGAATCTTTCAATTCCAGCATCATCACAACCATATTCATCTTCTAAAGCATCCCAAAGTTCTTTGGCGCTTTTATATTCAAAGAATATATCATAAAGTGAATCAGATAAAGCGCTTAGAATTTGATGGAAGCAGTGAAAGTCTATTTTCTTAGGGGTTTTAGGTTTGGAGGAACTGGAGGATTTGGACATTCCTATGTCAGACTCAGTGTCGTCAGAATCATTTATGATGGGTGTGGAACATCAATGGCTGAAATCAGTCCTAAAGTGGTGAGCCAGAAATTCATTTGACTCTACCACCTCTTGAAGTGTGTGCCATCAAACTTGGCTGGCTTAGCAGTCGAAGTCTCGTCTTTGGTAGACATAATTTCTAAGGTCTGAAAATAAAATAAAATATTTACTCAATAAGATGGATTAAGCTAAAACTTAACAATTTAAATGATTTTAGTAGACCTTTAAAAATTAAGTTGTTCAAGTTTTGATAAGGTTGGGTTAGCTGTAGGGGCCGGATCCCAGCAAGCGGAGGTTCACTAGGAACACTTAAGAACCGGTCGCTTAGACGATTTACGTCTTTTTGACAGAAGGGTCCTTTCGGCTTGTTCCCAAACAAATCTCTACTTTAGAACTTTAAAATTAAAAGAATTTTACTAAATCAATTAATTGTTTACTTTAGCCTAAATTTAAATATTGAGTAAAGAAAACTAGAATTGACAAGTATAGCAGTCTAAAGTCTGCAAGAAAAATGATGCAACTACTCAAAAAAAAGTAACAGAGGCTCTAGAGTAATGGTTAAAAGAACTATCCCTTGAACTTAAAAGATTTAAAGATACCAACTTTGATTTTTTGGAATGACTCTACTAGGTTTACCATAGCCTTAGTCTCAGTCTTGGAGTTAGACCTTAGCCTAAGTTGTTCTTCAACTCTAATTTGCTTCAGTAATTGGGCAAAAGTAAGGTCACTTGGGTACGATAGAGGTCCTTTTTACATCAGACCAAGAGGGAGGGAGCTTATCTACTAGGCAAGCTATCTTATGTTCAGCTGAAATGGTTGTCTCTTATGTTTAGATTTTTTGGAATAATTTTCAACAATCTAAGAGTTGATTCGGGTCTATGTGTAGACTTATTCCGAATGGTCCTAGTGGTAAAACTTCCGCTCTACCGGTATCTCCTCGTCGCACACAACTCGGAAAGAGCGACCCCGAACTTAGCTTTTGCCCAAATATGGAAGACTGGAATTTGTTGTTTGAAGGTGAGGAGTAGAAAGAGAGAGCCTTGTAGAAAATTCACTACAAAAGAAGGTAAAGTTGTCCTTTGAGAAGAAGAAATGGACACTATATTTATAGCAATCGAGCCCACCCAAATAGCTATTAATAGCTACATACGAATGGTGCTCCATTAGAAAAGCCCAAAGTTAAGGAGCAAAATAATAGGACAAAGAAGACTTAGTTTTTGTATTGGCCTATTCAAACTTATACATCAATCCGATAGAATAGCTAAGGAAAGACTTGGTTTTTTCAGCAAAGAATGCAACAAAGGAGACACACAATTGTGAGAATTGCACAGAGCTTTCAACCAGTCATATGTTGGAACCCTGCCAACTGTCGCACGTTCCATATGAGAAACTTAATCATGAAGAGTTCAAAGGTGCGGCCTTACCGCCGAGCGAATAATGTAGGGGTGGGGTGTCAGGATCAGATCAGCCCGTCAACCGATTTGCCTTTTCTATTTATCTTTCTCCGACTAGTATCTACCCGAGAGAGCAAAGATACCTCCCCCTCTGCTCCGGCGAGTGCAGCCCAAGCGTTAGCCAAAAATATTGTACACTCTGGGGCCATGCCCGTAGTGCCCACCAAACTGCTGTATATCGTCCCCAGATTCAAGTCGGCATTCCCGTTCGATACACATGGCACAACCTAGGGCATCTTCCCCTGCTTCATAGCAGCTTTAGTCGATATAAGCGCTCCAGCCGATAGGAAAGTTGTGGGAGTCATAACTACATAGCTGCGCCCCGGACCAGGCCAGAGAGAGCAATCTGCCGCAGCCAATCAAGGAGGAGGTCGATTACAAATGTGGAAAGGACAAAGGAATGAATGGCTAATACCTCTTGCATAACCACCGGTTCCATAGTTGAATAGCTTCGGATAAATGGCAGCCACCCCCACCACAGGGGCTTGGAAAGGTGCCTCTAACACACGCGAAGGAGGCACGCTAATGCCTGTCGAGGTTGGAGGGGAGGGGGCGCTTGGGATATAACCATAGGCCCATCCACGAATACCCAGGCACGACTGTGGTGCGATCGATCTGTCGTGGGCTTATCCAGTTGTAGGGGGCGCCAATCGCACGGGCCAGACCGCACAAAGAGGTGTTGATGGAGGCCCGGAAAGGGACCTATACCGAGGCAATGGTCATTTCGACAGAAGGGGAGAAATTGGGAGTCCAACGGAAAAGCCGCGTAGGAACCTTGGCAACAAACCACAAATCCTTCGACCGAAGTCGGAGAAAATCTGGTTCGAAAGAGGAAAGATGAGCACATGATGGACATTTAGCATGCCCACCTGCACACTATCAAAACGAAGTCACCGAAGTTGTGCCGCAACGCGTCCACCGGAGGCCGAGAGCGTGAGAACTTGCCCACTAGTGCCAAATGCAGGAAAAGGAGAAGTGCAGCCTCATCTTTGGCGTCGAAGGTTGTTGGTATTTTTGCCTTTGGACTAGGAAAGATAGTCCCACATCGGCTACACCAAATGGTGAGTATCTCAATATAATGTATTGTTTGTGTTGAGGTGTGCACATGAGGTTTGGTGGGTGTAAAACCCCTAAATTTCTACTATTTTTTTATTTAAATTCGGTACTAATTTAAACTTTTGTATTGTACGTCACGTAGTCATATTGTACGTCGTGTGCAAAATTTCGTTTTTCGTAATTGCTCGACGAGTGCGAATATGTGCAAGCGTACATATTTTTGAAAAACATTTTTCTATTTTTTTTTGAAGTAATATAGTTAATAATTATTTCTAGCTATTATTTTCAAGTTTATGATTTTAATTATGAAAAGCCTTTCATTTATACAGTTATAATAATAAGTAATTTTTCCTATAAAATGGTATATTAGAAAAGTATATTTATGTAAATATTATTTATACATACATATATATTTAGTAATTATTTATTAGTTTATTTTAAATAATAATGTAATTTTCAAAATTATAATTATTAGTATTTTTGAAAAATATACTTCGAAATTATTGTGGCGATTTAAACCTTGATTTAAAATTTTAGATTTATTTAAATAGTTAAATATTTGAAATTGATTTATCCTATTTTTTTAAACTAAAAGAATTTAATTAAATTTAAGTTGGATTTGTATTTGGATTTGGATTTGGATTGGATTGATTTTAAATTAAATTACAAATTACCTATTAGGGATTTAAATCTTTTCCTAATCCTATACAACTGGGAATTTCCACATCATATAAATAGGCAGGTACTCCTCCATAAAATTCTATTCTACATAATTACCTCCACCACAAACGTGCCGTGCATCGTGTCCATGTTCCCATTTCCATAATCTTATTCCATATTTTTTTACATACACTTATTCTTCTCCGGGTCGACATTCCCGACACGATACAACCCAAATCAAATCCCTAAATTTCTAAACCTATCCTAGCTAATTTCGGCCAGCCGTCTCGTCGGGACAGAACCGACCACCACCATCACCATCCAATCCCGCACAATCCCGACCACACAGCAATCTCTGTCCCCCATCGTCCTTGACTGCCACCATCACCGTCACATCACCACAGCATTCGCCTCCCTGACCCCAGCTACCACCGTGCACCCTCTGCACCACCGTGACCACCATCAGCCCGCCTTTACCACAGCCACGACACATCACCCGACCCGGCCAAGTCGACCGGCAACCACGCCTCTCCCCCAACCGACCAAACCCGTCTTCATCCAACGACCGATTACAGTCAGCCACCATTGGCCGATCACCACCAGGAAACCCCAACTCTATCGTTACCACACACGCACCTTCGCCACAGACCACCACCGTCACCGGCGACCCCGAAAACCCTCGACCAGCAAAGAAAATCCCCAAAATTGAAACCCTAAACCCTAGACTCACCTCCACCGCGATTTCCTCGGTCCCGGCCGACCGCCGGTGAGCTGCCCCAGGTCCGCTCCCAACTCCGCAAACGAAGCGGCCACCCCGATCGCGGTGATCGCGACGTCCCAGCAGCCGCCCACCGGTCCTTTCCTCCGCCCCCTAGCTGCCCGCTACTTCTGCCGCCGGCGACCCGAATCCACCCTCCACGCCGAGCGCTCCGCCCACCTCTCCTCGCTGTCCGCCGGAGACGCGCCCTCGAAACCCTCTCCGACTTCTCCCCTCTCGCCGGACCCGACCGAACTCGCTCCTTCCTCACCCCCCGCGGAGCCACCCTCTCCGCCAGATCCGCACCGTCGGCCGACCGCAGCTCCGCGTGCTCGCCCCTCTCCTCCGTCTTTTTCCTCCTTCCTTCTCGAACTGCCGTACGTCCCCTCTCTCTTCCGCCTTGTAAGCCCCCTCATTTTGGATCTTATTTTTAATTATTTTTAATTATTTTATATAAATATTTTAATTTATTAAAGTCAATAATGACTATGTTAGTAGTTTACTGTAGCTTTGATTTTGGAAGCACAACAAATATTGTTTTCTCAAATCCAGTTCCATATTTGAATTCTACACTCGTCCACCTTGAGTTTGATATATCATGTCCCATCCAATTTTGCTTTTCAACATTTCTTTGACTTCACGCAATTTTGGGCCAACTTAGGCCAATTTAAGCCATTGGCGTAATTTTAAGCCAACTTCCAATTTAATTTTTGGGCTTGACATAGATTGAAACCGTATGACCCAATATATGATTTTGACCCATGTTGAGTCTACAATGCACATGTCTAGGGTGTACCATCTAATCGAGTTTTCATGTGCTACTTATTTGTAAATGGCACATAAGACTCATTAAATTGATTTTTGTGTCCAATTTGACTAGTAATGCTACTCGGACCCTAACCTAGTCAACCCTACTAGTTAGAGCCTAACTAGGAGTACCAAAACCAAGTATACATATATTTAAGGGAATTTTAAGTATTAAATTGCAGCCATAGGCAATATTTTCTTATATATTTGGCTTGGTCAAACATCTAACCAAAATAGGAAACCTATTAATAATAGTATGATTTGGAGAACCAAATCCTATCCAAACTAGATCAAACCAAAGCCATGCACTAAATATATATATAACTATCAAACCCTAACCATCCCCCTCTTTCATAACCACCCACTACTCCACAAATCTCCCCCCAAACATAGCGGCCACCACTCCAAACCCGAAACCCTAGCCGATCCCCCTTGCTTTACAAAATATAATTTCTTCTCAATTTATGTGCCAACCACCACCACTTGGACATCCCTCTCAACATCCTCTTCCATCCTAGTAACTATAGGAGCAACCTTGCGGCCGTTAGAGAGGTACACGACGCGCTACTTGGACCGAAACTCCGTCGAATCGAAGTCTGAAACGTCACAGCAGGTTAGTCGAATTGTAGATGATGTTTCATCCACTTTTTCTCCTCAAACCAAATCTGAGAGTTACCTTTGTGTGTCTAGTCCAACATCTGATCGCCGGTTTGCCCGTGGCGTTAGTTCTACGATAGGATATCCAGAACTGATAAATTCTGTTGCGGGCCACTTTTCGCCTATCTAATGTCAGTTTCTAACTTTTAATATTTTTATTCAGAATCTAGACATCGAGATCTTTCCGACGCATATCTGAAAGTTAGGTTTTGCATCCGTTTGCTATTTTTAAAAATTCATGACATTTGTCATGTCACCGAACTCCGAAAAATTCTGTTTTCCTTGTGTCCAAAAGTGTCAAAACTCCATAAATTCATATTAAACTTTATGTTGTGCATGGTTTAGCATTATAAATACTATTTTAACTAATTTCTGTAATTTTTACAGAATTTATTATTTTTATTTTATCATTGTTTCGGAACTAAATTAATGGGTCGATTTGAGGAAGTCATATGTGGCATTGACATAAGATCTCTTGTGAAAGAGTTTTCTATTGAAAATAGCATTATAGCAATATATAAATATTTATAGATAAATTTTAGAATTTAAATATATTATTTTGTTATAATTGTAAAGTATTTACGAGAGGATTTGGTACCTTTATGTACTTATATAATAGATGTAGTGTCGTAGCAACGTTATGACAACTAAGAGTCATAAATACTCATATAATTTATATATGGTATGTTGTTATAGAATATTAAATATAGTGTATTATTATAGGTGAGCTTGGGAGGATCGACAAGGACACCGGAGTTGGACAGGCCTACCCGCAAATAGCAGTTACAGGCAAGCGTGCCTTGCTATCGTTACATATCTTTCTTTTATGTCTTGTTTTTTTATTAGCATTGCATGACGTAGGACGTTGATACTTAGTGTCCATTTATAGATGGGTACCGATGTCATGATAGTGACATCGAGTATTGACATTAGGCATTACGTACATACTGATGTGTCCATTGACACGATTGACCACAGGACACCGACACATTCATGATACAAGGTTTACAAAACTATTCGTGGTATTGACCTCGTGTTTGCATTCTAGATTTCTTTATCAGTATTGCTATTACTTTCGAGATGACTGTACAGACTTGACATTGCTAGATTCTAGACATGGGGATTGGGAAGAACTTGACTACATTATCAGACCTATTGTCGTGTGGCCCGTTGTTTAGTGACCTTTATCTCTGTAGCAGAGTAAGGGATTATCACTGTCGAGAATTGATTGTCCTTGGTGCTACGACACAGGTACTGGGGACAATACCCTGCTGAGGTGCTAGTGAGCCTTAGTGGAAGGGGTCTGGTATTCTAGAAAAGTATCTCACTTGCATAGCACATAGACGGATATAGTAGATTGCCCTAGTTCATATTTTTATTTCTGTACCTTGGTATGTATATTATGCACCTTGCTAGTCCTCTGAGGACCTGGCTATTTCCCAGGCTTAGACGAAGCTGAAGACTACCCAGAGGTTTACGGTTCGGAAGCTGAGACCGGAGGCGTACCGGCACAGGAGGACGAGATAGTGCCAGAGGAATTCTTGTGATCATGTTACATTCATATTTAGTTTTTCTACATTATTTTTTTTCTTTTCATCAGACTTGGAGTTGATTTGTACTTTGTTTCTATCTCCATGGTTTCAGGATGTTTTACCCGCACAGACTTCATTACTTTTACTGCTGGATATTTGAGACATTTTCTTATTCTTGATATATTTGTAGATTTTGTGGATGTGATTAGATGTATATACGTGTGGACTGTATTGTATTTCTGGGTGTTATCATGATGTACAGCTTAAGTATTTCGCTAATGGGCTTGTTGTGTAGCTTGGTCCATTAGTGAAGTGCTGCTGGCATGTATTCGTATTCCTGGTCCTACGTATTTTGGGACTGGAGCGTTACACGCCTGCTCGATCTCTCTCTCTCGCCTTCCCCTCTTTTCGTGCCTTTCTTTCTCTCTCTCTCCTTCGATGTTACAGAGGAAGAGGTTACTCGTTTTCAGTAGATATTTTCTTTATATATATATATATATATTTATTATTCTTGTGTTCTCCTTTGTTTTACTTTATATAGTATTTCTTATCTATTTTTCCTCATTTGGGGAATAGTAGATTAAGTGTTAGATTACTTTTTTTATATTTTTTTTAGAGAGAAGACAGCCAAGTTGCTTCTTATGTTATATTCTTTGTTTTGTTATTGCTGGTTTTGCTTCATCTCTCCCGAGGAATAGCTACCTTGAATTAAGGTTTTAATTACGACTATTATTTTTAATATTATTATTAAATTGATAATATGTTTAATAACAGTTCCTGATTATTAGTGGATATTATACTTATTATTATTATTATTATTATTATTAAGGTTAGTATTTAAGATTATATATTATTATTTTTCAAAACTATATGTATAGTATAGAGGTAAAGCTATCTAGGTAATTTTCAAATTGGTTTAAGCCAAAAATAAATTCTCTAGATTATATAATATTTATTTAAATATATTTTTATCATAATAAGTAGATTTTCAAATTATAAAATATTTTTATTTTAGTTATTTGTCGAAGATATTAATAATGA
>JANAVB010015800.1:11042406-11072406 GCA_029216955.1 Iris pallida
AAGCGCGTGCCTCTGGCCGGCTGCTGGCATAGCACGTTTGTGGCGCATGCCCGTGCCGCCTTGGATTTCTTCGTACCAGCCCGCTGGGCGCATAGTACTCAGCCATCCAAATTCTCCTCGCCATTACAGCGAGTGAGTCTGTCAAAGACAGAGGCTCTTGTGGCGCATCAGAAGTGATGCGCGCGGCATGGGCATTGGCTGCGCCCCTGCTCCGTCGACGTATCTTCCTCGCCTGAGAGGAAGATGGCTGGGGAACGTGGTCAGCCGCAGCTTCCCCGAGAGATGCGCTGCATCAGCGGGCGCACCTTGACTGCTGAGGACGTCAGCAGGAAGGGAAGGCTGGACGGGCGCATCCCCTTTAACGGTGGTGCCCGAGGCGTCGACTTTGCGCACCCAGACTGCGCGGGTCTTCTTCGGCTTCGACAGCCGCTTCGAAGGACTCGCACTTCCTTCAGAAATGAACTCCTCGTACGCCTGTTGATTGAGGCGCACTACCAGCATCTTGTGGGAGGAGCCCACCTTCACGTCGTCGGCCTGTGACACGACTTTTTCGGTAGAGGAGAAAGAAGTCCCCAGCAGAGTCGCCAGCTTGTTTGCCATTAAAATTGTTTGATTGAAAACTTTAATACAAACAGAACAGTGTTACAATGTAGGACTTAGATGTAGTCCTAGGAGTATACTTTTGTTTAAGCTGGGTCCTTAGTGCCAATGGAGCGAGTGGTAATGCGTTGACTCCATTGACCGGCTGACGACGGTTATCGGTTCTCTGAAGGTGTTGATTGCTCTGGGTGCTGGAGCTTGCAGAGAGGAGGAAGACATTGAGTGTCTAGAACTGCCTCTCCGGTGATTCTCTGTTGTGGATTCTCTCTGTGTTGTGAGTCTCATCTGTGTGTGTCCCCCTTTGTGTGAAGGAGATGATCCTTCTATTTATAGTTTTGCAGGCTGGCTGCTCATGCGCGCATGCAGGATGCGCCGGTGTGGGGACGCCACATGGAGGTTGCTGATGGAGGCGCATGGATGCTGCGCCCTGATCGAGGGAGAGAACTCTTCATACTGCTGTTGTGAGCCGGCACGTAGCAGAGAGAAGATCTTTCCGTTGCTGAAATCTTGGATGAGTTGAGTCAAAGGACACGTGTCGTCGACTCGTGGTTCGAAGATCTCGAATTTGGTGGAGAGGAGTGATCTGGTGGGCTGCGCCTTGGATTGGGCGCAGGAGGAGGCTGCGGCTCATAACCTTTAGGAGTTACAAACCATTTGGGGCGCATGGCTTTTGAGGCGCATGCAGGCGACTTTCCTTCTGTCTTTTGGGATCAGAGAGCAGTCTGAGGCGCATGGCTTTTGAGGCGCATGCTGATTTGGACGTATGGCCGTAGAGGCGTATACTGTTGGTGGAGTGGCCACGTGGCAGTAGCCGTCGAAATAAAGTCATGATGATGCTGACGTTGTCGACGCTTCATTTTCTGAAAAAGCTGTCAACTGTTCAGACTTTGGGAGGCGTGCTGCCAACTCTGTCAGTTCAGCATTTAATGTTGGTGACGTTCGATGGACAGCTGAGTGGGCGCGTCGGTTGGCATTCCACTCGGTATGGAGATGTGTGGGGGCGCATCCTCTGTAATGTGCCGAGTACTGTAGGGCGCGTCTGTGTGATGCGCCTGATGCCGAAGGGCGCGTCCGTGTGATGCGCTGTCTGGCTGGCGCATCGGACATGTCTTTTAATGATGCGGCTGTCTCGCTCTTCGAGTGCTATAAATAGCCGTTTGGCTGAATTCGAAGCGTCCGGTTCATCCATTTAATGTAAATTCATTGCACGGAATTCGGAGGGCCATCCACTTGGCGCGTGGGTTTGATCTACCCGGCCTATAAATAGTGGCATGGAGAGAAGATTTGCTTCTCATTCCCTCACGTACTTCCAATATGAACTTGAACATGCGGGTGTATTCTGTTGACGAAGTGCTCCCGAGGGTGAAGATGAGACGTTGTGTTGTCTTCGATGCACTTGAAGGTGACTGTTACATCCAAAAGACGGAGTCGAGGGCTTCCGAGGCAGGCGAAAGGTGCCTGTTGCATCCAAAGATAGGGATGCTCGGGCCCCGTCTCCGTTGTTCGGGAAGAGCCGTAGATCGGAATGGCGGTGCTAGGCTTTCTCTTCCTTCAAAGTGGGTGTCGCCCACTCTGGTTGTGTTGAGAGCTTCCTTGTGCCATGATTTCGATCACGGTCTTCCTTGGGCTTTGGAAGCCTCCCCTGGCCACAGCTTTGCCGTGCTCCTCTCTTCCTTGGTTCCAGCCAGAGGGTTAAATGCTTTGTGGAAGCACTTATCCGGTGATCCTGGCTGGAAGAGCGGCACATAACTGGGCTCTGTTCGGCCAGGTGAGCCTGGCTGGAAGAATTTGGCTGAAGGGATGCACATAGCTGGGCTGGATGCACATAGCTGGGCTGGATGCACATAGCTGGACTGGATGCACATAACTGAGCTGCTGAAGAGATGGCGGGATGCGCCTGGATGGAGGCGCATAGTGATGCTGCGCCTATCTGGAGACGCATGGTGGCCGCTGCGCTTATCTAAAGGCGCATGGTGGCCGCTGCGCTTATCTGAAGGCGCATGGTGGCCGCTGCGCTTATCTGAAGGCGCATGGTGGCCGCTGGCTGTAGACTTAGGATCTTTCCTTTGTAGAAATTCTCCTTTGTACAACCTTTTCTAGACATGTAATAAAAAGTCCTTCTTCAAATGTCTATCCTTATTGATCTTGCTGTGAAGTACTTCGTCTGAGTTCTAGCGTATGTAGTGTCTGGCGCATGGGCTTTCTGGTTGTGAAATTCCATGCTTCTACAGGCTTAAATGCCTTAATGAGTTCTCAGACAGAGTGAATGCCTGGAGTGCTTTACAGGAAGCACGGTAGTACATCACTACAATGAGTGTAACTCCATGCTACAGTGGGGTGACTCCACCATGAGGTTCCCAGGTAGGGATAATGCCTCGGCTTTGTAAGCCAAGTCACAGCGGAGTAGCACCGCAAATAAGCAGGTAGCCTAATGCTGTATGATAATCGTAATAAAGAGAGGTAGACAGTACTACAAAGAGGACGATGTCCTCATGTTACAGTGGCATGACACCACGAAGAGATACCAGGTAGGGTAAAGCCTCAGCTTCGCGAGCCATGTCATAGCGGCGTAACACCGCACGGAAGCGCAATGTAACGCCCCAGTTCCAAAATACATAGGACTAGAAACGTACACATGCCAGCTATATTCATACGAAGTACATAGGCCTCGTATGGTTACATAAGCTGTAAAATGCAGTAGAACCATAACTAATCTCATCCACACAAAATAAATGAATAGAAGATCTCATATAGTCAACTATGAAATTGTCATTTGGTACATGTAGTTGACGGAGACAAATCCACTACCAACTATGAAAAGAAATACATAACAAAAAAAAGATTTTGGCGAGCGAAGCGAAGACGATCCAAGTGAAATCATCCTCGAAGAAATAGCGATGGTCACGGCTAGAGCTAAAGCACCTGCGAAAGACAATAGCACACACCTGGGGAGATAACCAGGTCCTCAGAGGGACGTAACAAGACACATAATATCATGCCATATAAACTGAATAAATATTGCTCAAATAAATAAGTAAATCGAATTATAACATGTTCCAATACGCACCTACTGAACGAGCGTACCATCCCCCCAACCAAACAAAGACAGGAGATGGTAAACTAATTCACGGTGACCTATCTTTCCATGCTAAGAATCCAATATGGTATCCGGACCCCAACAAGGTTCAATACCTTCTCATCGAAGTAGTAAGCCACACCTACAACCAAATAAGGACAAGATGTGACGAACTAATCCGCGACAAGTTATTGTTCCAAGCCACGGTCAGATACAAGTACCCAAACCAAAAGTACTCGTACCTAACGGATAAAGGTAGCCTAACCAGTCTAAGTGGATGCAGTTTTAAGAACAGTTCATGGTCGCATGACTATCCGGTCAAGTCAAGAAAATACCAATGCAGTACCTCAGTAGCGAGTCACAACACCATATACTATTCCTCAGTATCGAGGGAGTCTATAGCATATAGTCTACCTATCGTTCCTCAGTAGCGAGCGAGTCTACGATAGATAGGGTGGAAGTCAACTTCCAATCATGTTCTTCCCGCCCAATGCTAACTCTATAACCGCTAAGTCAAACTAGCATGCAACCTCTATTAGCGGTTATTCCTATCGCACGGCTTGTACGTACTGGTGGCCAGCCAATCACGTACTTCCGTGTTTTACATTTGACACACAACTTCGTGGTACAACGTGTCAAGGCCATGAATGCAACACACAAAGGTGTTCCCTTAAATCTAGGTTTAATGTGTAAGAAAATAATACATAGCAAGAAACTGAACAGTAAATTCTAACAGGTTATGCCATGTATCACAGTTTATTTTGCATAAAGAAAATAATGAACATGCATAAAATATGAGCTAAAATAATTAAACAGCAAATGGCAAGGTGTCTTGCCTGATAGTACGCCTGGTGTGCTGCAATGATCAAGCTGGCATGAACCGTGACTTCGGTGCAACAACTGTACATGGTGACCTCGGGTGGTGGCACGGACAGTCCCATTGGGTCAGAAGGGTCAAATTGGTTAGGGTGGACATAAGGTAGTTTGGAATTGGCAAGGATTAGGAAGATTGGGATTGGTCATGGATAAGAGAAAATTTCAAAAGAAAATGATAATATATATATATATTATTTTTAGAAATATGTATAAACTTATATTTTAAATAATTTATATATAAACTCCATTTAGAAATTTCCTATAGTTTATATAACATCTACTAAATACTTTATATATATATAACTCCTTGTGATGAAAATCTACATTATTTTATGCAAGGAAAATATATATGATTTTGAAAATTTGTGAAAATAACCTACCCAAAAAAAATAGAATTTCAACCTCAATGAGCCATATATGTATTCATTATATTAGTTAGAAATAACTATAAAAATGGTAACAATTTATAATCGTACAATAATATTAATAAAAATAATAACCAAGAAAAGAACTAAAGAGTGAAAGAAAAGAATATAAGAAAAGAGAAGGAAAAAAAATACAAAAAAATACAAAAATATCAGCACTCATCCACAGCAGCTTTCGGCTGCTTTTATGAGGGTGGAAAGAGAAGACTGACAGAGAGAGGGAGAGAGGAGCGAGAGCGAGGAAGAGAAGAGAGGAACCGGGAAGAGAGGGAGAAGGGAAGAAAGAAGGTGGAGACGAAAGCTCGGCGATCGGACGGCGCGGTGGCGCGGAGGAGCGGGTTAGGTCGGGAGAGAAAGGTGGACGGCGGCGCGGCGATCCGGCGGGGGAGAGCCGGAGGGAGCTCGGAACGCGCGGCGGTTCGAGATCGACGGCGTTTGGGGTTTAGGGGTTCGGCGGAGATCGGGAGGCGCGGTGGTCGGGAAGGGTGAGTGAGCGGAAGGAGGTCGGGGACTCACCGCTACTGGACGGCGTCGGTGGTGCGCACTCACCGGAGAGGGAGGCGGAGACTCCCCTACCAGAGCGAGGGCGTGAGTAGGCCGCAGCAGTGCCAGTGGCCGCTCGTGGTGGCGAAGGGTGGTTGGGAACGACCGGTGGTGGCCGCGTCCTGAGATCCGAGGGGTCGCCGAGGCAACGCCGCCGGGCGCGACAGCGCACGGGATCGACATGGCGGCAGAGCACCTTCGACATCTGGCTCGGCAAGGGGTGATGCCGGTACCGGGGGTTGGAACTTCCACTGTGCGCGGGGCGGAAGCAGTCGGGCGGTGAGGTCGGTAGGGTTCCAGGGACGGCGGCCGTGGTGCGGCCATGGCGGGGCGGAAGGCTCAGGTGAGGGCTTTTTCCTATTTTCTTTTCTTGGTGGTGATGGTGTGTGGTCGTGGTCCGGGTGGAGGCAGGTGGTCGGTGTTGTCGACAAGGGGAGAAGGGTTTCGGTGGTTGCCGGCGTCGAACGCCGACGATGGTGGTTGCGTGTTTGGTAGCCGCGACCAGGGAGATGACATCGGGTTGGCAGGACGACGGGTGGTTACGTGGAGTTGACGGGAAGGAAAGATGACGGACGTCAGGCGACAGTAGACTAGGGTTAGATATTTGACGATGTCGGGGTGTGTCCGACACGGAGAAGGAGATAAATGTATTTGTATAAACATGGAATAAGATATTGGAATGACACCCGGGGTCGGACCCGAGGCCGTCACGGCTGACACGGAAAGGATGGACACCGACACGAGGCACGTACATGTTGTGGAAATATTTGTGGAACAATAATGAATTGGAGGAGTACCTGCCTATTTATAGGACGTGGGAATTCCCAATTAGATAAGGATTAGGATATTTAAAACCCAATTTAGATATTTCATCGATTTATTTAAAATCAATCAAATCAAATCCAAATCCAAATCCAATCAAATCTAATTTAATTCCCCTAGTTTAAAATCAAATCAATAAACCAAATTTCAATTATTTAACTATTTAAATAAATACATAATTTCAAATCAAAATTTAAATCTCCACAATGATTTCGAAATATATTTTCCAAAAATACTAATAATAATTATTTCAAAAATTACATTAATATTTTTAAATATCTTTTCGAATAATAAATTATTAATAATAATAAATCTCGAAAATTTCATTTTTATTTAAAATAAACTAGCAAAATATTTATGAAATATGTGCATGCACTAAGAGTATTAATTATTCTAAATAAAAGGCTTTACATAAATAAACTCCTAAATTTAGGAAATTTTGATAGCTAATTTAAATATTACATATATTATTTTGAAACTATAAAAATAAAAAAATATTTTTCTAAAAATATGTACGCTCGCACATATTCGCACTCGTCGAGCAATTACGAAAAATAAAACGTCGTGCGCGACGTACAATACTACTACGCGACGTACAATACAAAATTTTAAATCGGTACAAAATTTAATAAAAAAATAGTAGAAATTTAGGGGTTTTACATCCTACCCAACTTAAAAGAATTTCGTCCTCGAAATTAAGAATTAGTAGGAGGGTGAGAAGACACAAGGGGGTATCGATGGGGAACAAGCAACGATAATGTTTTCACAAAAATCATGACGTAAGAATCATGATCTAGATCATAGAAAATAATACGGTATGGTCACGGGTAATGAATGAGGGTCATGATTAAGTGAACGAAATAGATTTGCTTCAATTAAGCGATTAGAGGGACTTGATAGGGCCGAGTAGTTTGGGATGAAAATATAGCAACATCGAGTGAGAATGGTCATAGCCGATGGGAAGGTTAGAGAAGTTCTAGTATAACGTCTTCGCCCTCCTAAAATAGATGAAGGCGAAAGCAATATAGAGTTCGAAGGAGGCGTTTATCGAATACGAATACGTGATCCAAAGACGATCGAATAATTTCAAAGGAATTGTCAAGGCAGTCGTGGATGGGATTCTAGAGGACAAGCTTAACTATGTCTCCATCCATGTAGAATAATAGGCAAAAGCGAACCAAAGTGCACTCGGTTGATCAGACCATCCTGCACCGGTTCTGATTAGACAATATGTTAGTGGGAATTCTTCCAATAACATATGTCATGAACAAGCTTGACAAAGATTTGAGCTTGCAAAAACTAGGCTACATTAGCATCATTAGTCTAGATAGTAAAAATATAGGCACGAGATTAAGATTTAAAGAAGGTAGAATGATTCTAAGTCATACAGTCGTCCTATAGTCTTCTTGTCCAAGCCCTTGGTTGGCTAGACGGGTTAGGTCCTCTAGATTCTAAGATCTAAATGAGCTTGCTAATATAGGTCACTAGGTCAAAGGGGTTGCTAGGTCATAAGGTAGTCTACCCAACTTAAAGAATTAAACTAATGGTGTTTTGGGACAACTAACTAGTAGGGTCAATCTCTAGCAAGCACGAAGGAAATATAAGAATAGGGATGGAAGGAAGTAAGCAAGATGCAATTGATGAGTCAAACGGTAGATAAAATCAAGAAAGAGGTCAAGTATGTGGATGAGATCCTAAACTTCTAATCCTATACGCAGGCGTGCTTGGTACGGTAAAGTAACCAAACAATTTATCTTGACCTGCATGGGCCACCATAAAAATATGTAACGCCCCAGTCCCAAAATACGTAGGACTAGGAACGTAGACATGCCAGTTGTATTCATACGAAGTACATAGGCCTTGTATGGATACATAAGCTGTAAAATGCAGTAGAACCATAACTAATCTCATCCACACAAAATAAAAGAATAGAAGATCTCATATAGTCAACTATGAAATTGTCATTTGGTACATGTAGTTGGGCGGAGACAAATCCACTACCAACTATGAAAAGAAATACATAACAAAAGAAAGATTTTGGCGAGCGAAGCGAAGACGATCCAAGTGCAATCATCCTCGAAGAAATAGCGATGGTCACGGCTAGAGCTAAAGCACCTGTGAAAGACAATAGCACACACCTGGGGAGATAACCAGGTCCTCAGAGGGACGTAACAAGACACATAATATCATGCCATATAAACTGAATAAATATTGCTCAAATAAATAAGTAAATCGAATTATAACATGTTCCAATACGCACCTACTGAACGAGCGTACCATCCCCCCAACCAAACAAGGACAGGAGATGGTAAACTAATTCACGGTGACGTATCTTTCCATGCTAAGAATCCAATATGGTATCCGGACCCCAAAAAGGTTCAATACCTTCTCATCGAAGTAGTAAGCCACACCTACAACCAAACAAGGACAAGATGTGACGAACTAATCCGCGACAAGTTATTGTTCCAAGCTACGGTCAGATACAAGTACCCAAACCAAAAGTACTCGTACCTAACGGATAAAGGTAGCCTAACCAGTCTAAGTGGATACAGTTTTAAGAACAGTTCATGGTCGCATGACTACCCGGTCAAGTCAAGAAAATACCAATGCAGTACCTCAGTAGCGAGTCACAACACCATATACTATTCCTCAGTATCGAGCGAGTCTATAGCATATAGTCTACCTATCGTTCCTCAGTAGCAAGCGAGTCTACGATAGATAGGGTGGTAGTCAACTTCCAATCATGTTCTTTCCGCCCAATGCTAACTTTATAACCGCTAAGTCAAACTAGCATGCAATCTCTATTAGCGGTTATTCCTATCGCACGGCTTGTACGTACTGGTGGCCAGCCAATCACGTACTTCCGTGTTCTACATACGACACACAACTTCGTGGTACAACGTGTCAAGGCCATGAATGCAACACACAAAGGTGGTCCCTTAAATCTAGGTTTAATGTGTAAGAAAATAATACATAGCAAGAAATTGAACAGTAAATTCTAACAGGTTATACGATGTATCACAGTTTATTTTGCATAAAAAAAATAATGAACATGCATGAAATATGAGCTAAAATAATTAAACAGCAAATGGCAAGGTGTCTTGCCTGATAGTACGCCTGGTGTGCTGCAATGATCAAGCTGGCATGAACCGTGACTTCGGTGCAACAACTGTACATGGTGACCTCGGGTGGTGGCACGGACAGTCCCATTGGGTCAGAAGGGTCAAATTGGTTAGGGTGGACATAAGGTAGTTTGGAATTGGCAAGGATTAGGAAGATTGGGATTGGTCATGGATAAGAGAAAATTTCAAAAGAAAATAATAATATATATATTATTTTTAGAAATATGTATAAACTTATATTTTAAATAATTTATATATAAACTCCATTTAAAAATTTCCTATAGTTTATATAACATCTACTAACTACTTTATATATATATTTATATATATATATATAACTCCTTGTGATGAAAATCTACATTATTTTATGCAAGGAACATATATATGATTTTGAAAATTTGTGAAAATAACCTACCCAAAAAAATAGAATTTCAACCTCAATGAGCCATATATGTATTCATTATATTAGTTAAAAATAACTATAAAAATGGTAACAATTTATAATCATACAATAATATTAATAAAAATAATAACCAAGAAAAGAACTAAAGAGTGAAAGAAAAGAATATAAGAAAAGAGAAGGAAAAAAATATAAAAATATCAGCACTCATCCACAGCAGCTTTCGGCTGCTTTTATGAGGGTGGAAAGAGAAGACTGACAGAGAGAGGGAGAGAGCAGCGAGAGCGAGGAAGAGAAGAGAGGAACCGGGAAGAGAGGGAGAAGGGAAGAGAGAAGGTGGAGACGAAAGCTCGGCGATCGGACGGCGCGGTGGCGCGGAGGAGCGGGTTAGGTCGGGAGAGAAAGGTGGACGGCAGGGCGGCGATCCGGCGGGGGAGAGCCGGAGGGAGCTCGGGACGCACGGCGGTTCGAGATCGGCGGCGTTTGGGGTTTAGGGGTTCGGCGGAGATCGGGAGGCGCGGTGGTCGGGAAGGGTGAGTGAGCGGAAGGAGGTCGGGGACTCACCGCTACTGGACGGCGTCGGTGGCGCGCACTCACCGGAGAGGGAGGCGGAGACTCCCCTACCAGAACGAGGGCGTGAGTAGGCCACAGCGGTGCCAGTGGCCGCTCGTGGTGGCGAAGGGTGGTTGGGAACGACCGGTGGTGGCCGCGTCCTGAGATCCGAGGGGTCGCCGAGGCAACGCCGCCGGGCGCGGCAGCGCACGGGATCGACATGGCGGCAGAGCACCTTCGACATCTGGCCCGGCAAGGGGTGATGCCGGTGCCGGGGGTTGGTACTTCCACTGTGCGCGGGGCGGAAGCAGTCGGGCGGTGAGGTCGGTAGGGTTCCAGGGACGGCGGCCGTGGTACGGCCATGGCGGGGCGGAAGGCTCAGGTGAGGGCTTTTTCCTATTTTCTTTTCTTGGTGGTGATGGTGTGTGGCCGTGGTCCGGGTGGAGGCAGGTGGTCGGTGTTGTCGACAAGGGGAGAAGGGTTTCGGTGGTTGCCGACGTCGAACGCCGGCGATGGTGGTTGCGTGTTTGGTAGCCGCGACCAGGGAGATGACATCGGGTTGGCAGGACGACGGGTGGTTACGTGGAGTTGACGGAAAGGGAAGATGACAGACGTCAGGCGACAGTAGACTAGGGTTAGATATTTGATGATGTCGGGGTGTGTCCGACACGGAGAAGGAGATAAATGTATTTGTATAAACATGGAATAAGATATTAGAATGACACCCGGGGTCGGACCCGAGGCCGTCACGGCTGACACGGAAAGGATGGACACCGACACGAGGCACGTACATGTGAAAATATTTGTGGAACAATAATGAATTGGAGGAGTACCTGCCTATTTATAGGACGTGAGAATTCCCAATTAGATAAGGATTAGGATATTTAAAACCCAATTTAGATATTTCATCTATTTATTTAAAATCAATCAAATCAAATCCAAATCCAAATCCAAATCCAATCAAATCTAATTTAATTCCCCTAGTTTAAAATCAAATCAATAAACCAAATTTCAATTATTTAACTATTTAAATAAATACATAATTTCAAATCAAGATTTAAATCTCCACAATGATTTCGAAATATATTTTTCAAAAATACTAATAATAATAATTTCGAAAATTACATTAATATTTTTAAATATCTTTTCGAATAATAAATTTTTAATAATAATAAATCTCAAAAATTTCATTTTTATTTAAAATAAACTAGCAAAATATTTATGAAATATGTGCATGCACTAAGAGTATTAATTATTCTAAATAAAAGGCTTTACATAAATAAACTCCTAAATTTAGGAAATTTTGATAGCTAATTTAAATATTACATATATTATTTTGAAACTATAAAAATAAGAAAATATTTTTCTAAAAATATGTACGCTCGCACATATTCGCATTCGTCGAGCAATTACGAAAAATAAAACGTCGTGCGCGACGTACAATACTACTACGCGACATACAATACAAAATTTTAAATCGGTACCAAATTTAATAAAAAAAAATAGTAGAAATTTAGGGGTTTTCCACGCAAGGCTTCATGCTGGATAGTTTGGCACTACAAAGAGGCTTGTGACCTCATGCTACAGTAGTATGACACTACGATGAGGTACCCTGGTGGGGTAAAGCCTCGGCTTTAAGCCATGTAATAGCGGCGTAGCACCGCAAAGAAGAGCAATGCTTCATGCCATGACTCTTTATAAAGAACTCACCTATAGTATATGGACAGAGATATCAGGCCGTCTCTTGAGGGTAAACTTGTAGACGTCCAAAATTATACACTGAAACCAGGCTGACACAAGGCCTTTAATGTGCAGCCAGAAGCACAGTTGATATCATTATGTGAGTAGGAAGAATTGCAGCTATGGTGCAGAATTTAAGGCTTAGTCCATTCTTGTATTATGCTGTTATTTAACCTATGCGGAAAGATTCAAGTCGTAGAGACATCTCTTCTAATGCATGATGGACAGTCACTGTGGGGAACGTTCAACCCATATATTGAGATATGTGGGGGATTGTTGGTGTTTTTGCCTTTGGACTAGGAAAGATAGTCCCGCATAGGCTACACCAAATGGTGAGTATCTCAATATAATGCATTGCTTGTGTTGAGATGTGCACATGAGGTGTGGTGGGGCACAAGTGTGTGCCATGTGGGAGTATTTTTCTAGAAGGAAAAAGGATTAATTCCAACAAGGATGCAAGTTGATTTTTGTTGTGCGGACTCGGACTCGGACACGGACTCCAGGATGTCTCGTGCATGCACGGGAGTGTTCGGGGGGTAGACGTGGACTGGCACACTTCTATGCTGATTGTGGGATGATCTAAATATCAAACTCTATTTTTGAGTATTGGTATTTTAGTCCCACATCGGATAGGAGAAGAGGTGAAGTCTCAACTCCACTCTATAAATAGAGCCCCTTGGCCTCCTTTGAAAGATGCACCAAGAAGAGAGTTAAGGGAGTCTGTAAAGTCCAGGAAGTCCGTTTAAGTCTCAAATATTGACTTACGTGTGTTCCAGAAGTTCTTCGTAAACTTGCTGGTTCCTTGAAACAGATCGTGTTGGGGCGAATCTTGCTTTGAGCAACGGTGATCTTAATCACCCCAGCAAGAACCTTTACTCTTCTTCTTTCTTCTTTCTTCTCCTTCATCTGAGTTGTAACTCTGTTCTGTCCGTCTGCAACTACGATTGCAAGAAAAAACGTGAGATTTATTTTCTGAACTTAGTTCTGTCCGTCAGCAATTGCGATTGCGAGGAAGAACGTGAGATTTATTTTTCTGATTATTGCTGCTTTTGTAATCAGATTCATATTATAGTGTTCCTCTTGGATCTCGAGGATTATCAGAAGGTGGACGTTTGTTGAACCTCTGATCTCGACATAGAGTCTACCATCTTTGGTCAAGCCCCGAGACTAACAAAGGTAACCGTCGGAGCACCTTGAAAGGATGAAGGAGCCTGGTCCTTGATAGAGCTGCCCAGGTCACCGGCAAAACCCTTCCTATTAGGGCCTGCGCGAAGGAACACACTTCCCTAGCCATATAAGAGCCAACGAGCGGCGGAAACAAGGAAGAAGACTAAGGTTGCGTTTGGTTCATTGTAATGTAATCGTAATCGTAATGGAATTGGGTTTGTAATGTAATTGAGTTTGTAATGTAATAAAATTACAATTACATTACTATGTTTGGTTGAAACATGTAATCAAACCATGTAATGTAATGTTAATTGCATTCATGTGTTTGATTTACCATGTAATGTAATTGAATTTTTAATTTAATACTTTTTTTAAAATACAACATAAAATTTAAAAAGTTGATCAATAAAAAATTTCAAAAATTTAAAAAGAGAAAAAGAAAATATAAATAATAAAAAGGGGGGAAATGGTTTGTTTTCTGCTAAAAAAGACCAAAAACGGAAAAAAACGACAAAAAATAAAAAAATACCAAAAAAGACAAACGAACAAAACGGGAAAAAAAAACCAAAATGAAAAAAAATAGACCAAAAAGGATTAAAAAACGTGCAAAATGGCCAAAAAGGACAAACAATGATAAAAAGGTGAAAAATGGTTTAAAACGTACAAAATCGACTAAAAACGATGAAAACGTACAAAATTGACAATAAATGATTAAAAAAGCGTACAAAATGGCAAAAGACGTGCAAATAAAGCAAAAACAATAAAAAAACGTGCAAAACCGACAAAAAAATGTACAAAATCGACCAAAAAGATTTAAAAACGTGCAAAAGCGGCCAAAAACGGCCCAAGAATGTACAAAAACGACCAAAAATAAAAAAGATGGTCCAAAACGATCAAAAACGGCAAAAAAAACGAACAAAAAGGACAAAAAAGGCAAAAAAAAGGCAAAAAAAGAACAAAAACGATAAAACAAAACAAACAAAAACGACCAAAAACGATAAAAAACAAACAAAAACGACCAAAAACAAAAAAAAGGCAAAAAACGAACAAAAAAGGACAAAAACGACAAAAAAACGAACAAAAATGGAAAAAAAAAACAAAAATACAAACAAAAACGGCAAAAAACTAAAAAAAAGGCAAAAAAGGAAAAAAAAAAACGACAAAAAAACAAACAAAAACGAAGAAAAATGGCAAAAAAACGATAAAAACGACCAAAAACGGCAAAAAAAAGATGAAAAACAAACAAAAACGAGCAAAAACTAACAAAAACGGCAAAAAATGAAAAAAAACGACAAAAAAGGACAAAAACAACAAAAAATAAACAAAAACGAACAAAAATAGCAAAAAACAAAAAGGGCAAAAAACGAACAAAAACAAAAAAAAAAAAAAAAGACCAAAAACGAACAAAAAGGCAAAAAAAAGAAGGCAAAATACAAACAAAAACGACAAAAAATAACCAAAAACGAACAAATTATAGCATAACCACCTTCCGCTTAAGTTGTAATGTATTTGCGATTACATAGGTTTTATGATGTAATTGAGTTTAGAAGAAACTGATGTAATGTAATCAAACTTGTAATCGCGATTACATTACATCTAAATTTTTTTTGTCCAACCAAACACTCGAGTTAGATTGAGAACGTAATGCCAATTACATTACGTTGTCCAATCCTGCAAACCAAACGAGCCCGAAAATGAGAGGATGGGAAAGTTGAAGAGGGGCCATGCACGCAGGAGGAAGGAGAGGGGGGCCCGGGGAGCCGGCCCTAGAGGAGGGAAAAATATGTGATACGAAATATATATATATATATATATATATATATATATATATATATAGAGAGAGAGAGAGAGAGAGAGAGAGAGAGAGAGAGAGAGAGAATAAGGGAGATGAAGTGCCACCCTATGAATGATGGCTATGTATCACCCCTCCATGCTATCATCGTGCACCAAAAAATGTGCAAGTGCATGATAATAGCATGGAAGGGTGACATATAGCCACCTACTCACAGTGAGTTGACACCTCACCTCCCTTATTCTCTCTCTCTCTCTCTCTCTCTCTTCCTCTATCTCTATCTATATCTATACATATATATATATATCTATACATATATATATATATATCTATATATATATATATATAAAGGTATAAGGAAAAATTGTTGCATTTGGGCCCTCTTATTATTGAGCTTCTGTTCTTAGTCCTATAAAAAAAAAAAAAAAAAAAAGTAAATTGACTAGTCCATTGCCCAATAAATAAACTATAGGCTGGTGATTGGTAATAGAGGATTGATTGAGTCATCTATCTCATAGGCCACAATGTTTCAAAGATGGGGAACACCAATCACATTTAAAATTTAATGCCAAGGCAACAGGACAACATGAAGATGCCATCGGTGTGTGAAGTTTCCATTTCCCAGGTTGATAGTAAATTCAGCACTTCCATTGATTTTAAACCAAGAAGATAACACACCAAAATGGACCACCTCACACTTCCATTTTGGACCAGTGAACATCAACAAATCCCCCTTTCCCGAAAGCAACCAGCACAACACAAGGAGGTGTTGCCTCTCTTCTTCAGCCATGTACAGTGACAAGGTGATAAATAAGGAAAATTCTGTTGTCCACGAGCCAACATTTTTCTTTACACTTACTTCCCTCCCACTAGCCAAGACGAGCCAAGCACACAGAGTCACACAACACTCCCCTGGTCGGAGGAGGCGTCTTCGTAGTAGTACGGGGAGAGCTTCCCGTTCTTCTTCTCGGAGGTCGGCTTGTGCTCGGGGCTCACGTCGAGGAGCATCTTCACGACCCTCCTCATCGATGGGCGGTTGATCGGGAGGTTGCTGGCGCAGTGCAGGCCGATGTTGAGCACCTTGCACATCTCCTCCCTGAAGGAGAGACCGAGCTTGGGGTCCAGGACGTGGTCCATCCCCTTCTGCTCCAGTGTGGCACACACCCACTTCACTAGATCCTTCTCGCCAAACTCGGGATCGATGGGAGGCTTACCGGTCACCAGCTCAAGAATGACCACGCCAAAGCTGTAGATGTCGCTCTTCTCGTTCACGCGGAGAGTATATGCATATTCTGCATGCAAACATTGAACACACATTAGGCTAAGACAATCACCAATTGATGTGTAGTATGTGGATTAGGCAGAGGTTGGTCTCAAGTAAAAGACAGGATGCTTCAACAAAGCAAATTCTTTGAAGTTAGAAACATGACTAAAGGAATATATTTATAGAATAAAACTTATAATTTATAATTGATCTAGAGGATAACATCAAAAGCAGGAGAATTACTACATAAAGCAAATAGTATACAGATATGATGCCCATATTCTGATTTTTCAAGATATTCTAGATAATCGCGGAAAAAAAACAGAGCAAGAACAAAAAAAAAAACAATATATCAAGGAATAATTATGCCAACTAAAGCAAATCCTAGTATGAAGAAAGACGAATGGAATAATATAAGCTGAAAGCTACATCAACCTAGATGGCATCAATGAGAAGATTAAAGTTACTTGACCCAACCAAAGTAGCCCAAAAGAAACATAATCATCTTGAACATGTTTGAATTTTTCAAGATTTCTTGAACAATTATAAGAATTTTATATCAAGAACATAGACTTGGAGACTACACAATAGGTAACTTCATTATAATAGAATACCAGATCTTCCCTACAACAAACTAAGCTAACAGAACACAGTAGGCAAATAAAATAAACAAGACAAGAAATATATTAACGTACAATGCACATGCACATTTACTTACTAATTTTTCAGATATCATAAGAAATTAACAGATCTAGGAGTTATCAGGAATAAGTATATCAATGTATCATAATTAGAGGAGGAAAGAGTATAAACGAATATTAGTAGCTGACCAGAAGAGAACATTTATATGACTAGAGATGCTAGTTAAAGCTAAAAATCGACATCATTAACATATTAAATTTGATCAAGGAATTGTTAACAAGTATGTCAAGAACATAAAACTTCAGATTAACAGAGAAACTAGGTTTGGTGAGCTGAACAAAATAGAATAATTTAAGAGAAATTGGTGAGTGGTGATGAAACGAACCGGGTGCAATGTATCCACAAGAGCCGGCGATCACCGACATGGACTTGGGCCCCTTACCGATCACCTTAGCGAGTCCGAAATCGGCCACTCGTGCCCGGAACTCCCCGTCCAGGAGTATGTTATTGGACTTGACATCTCTGTGCACGATCGGCGGCACACAGTCATGGTGGAGGTAGGAGAGGCCCTCGGCCGCGTCCAGCGCGATCCTATACCTCGTTGGCCAGTCGAGAAGGCCGCTCTTGTTGCTGTGCAGCAAGTCCCCCAAGCTCCCATTAGGCATGTACTCGTAGACCAGCAGGTTACATTCCTTGTGGCTGCAGCAGCACCAGAGCTTCACGATGTTCTTGTGCCGGATTTTTCCCAGCGTCGCCACCTCCGCTTCGAACCCGTCGTCGTAGAGATTGTGATCGGAGCATTCGAGATCCTTGTTCGCCGCCGCCGACCCCCACAGCTTCTTGACTGCCACTGCCTCCCCGTTGCTGAGCACAACCTTGTACACCTTCCCGGAAGCCCCGCTCCCGATCACATTGTCCTCGTCGAGGCAGTCCAGGATCTCGTACTCGCTAAATCCTAATTTGTGGAACGATGTCAGCGTCCACTTTGCTCGATCCATCCTCTGCTTCGCCCGCTTCATGCTCCAATACCTCCAGATGAACCAGGACACTCCGGCAACCAGAATCAGCACCGAGAGCGCGAAGATCGACCGGAGGACCCAAATCGACCCGCGGTGTTCCCTGGAGCCATCTTCGGTGCCAGAACACAATCCGGGCGTGTCGCCGCACAAGCCCGGGTTGCCCAGGAAGCTGTCGCGGTACGCCGACATCGAATAGAGAGGCGGCAGAGGGCCAGAGAGCCGGTTGTCGGAGAGATTGAACTGGTTGAGCTTTAAGTTCTGCAGCTTGAGGGGGATTCCTCCGGTGAGCGAGTTTCCGGAGAGGTCGAGATAGTTCAGTACCGGCAGGTCGCCGAGCTCCGCAGGAATCCCGCCGACGAACCCGTTGTTGGCCAAATTCAACTGGCTCAGCTTCTTCCACGACTGGACTCCGCTGGGTATCTCTCCACCGAGCGCATTGTTATGGAGATCGAGCTGCCCGAGCTCCGCCAGGTTCGACAACTCCTCCGGAAGTGTCCCCGTCAGCTTGTTGTCGGCGGCCGAGAACTCGTAGAGGTTAGACAGAGCTCCCATCTCCTTCGGAATGCTTCCGCCGAACTGGTTGTGGGAGATGAGCAGCTTCGACAGGTTGCCGGCACCGGATATCGCAGGAGAGATCGAGCCGGAGAACTTGTTCCCGGTAAGTTCGAGAAGGGAAACGTGCGGCAGGCCCCAGAAGCCGGCGGGGACCTCGCCCGAGAGCCGGTTGTTCAGCAGCCGAACCCGGGTGAGGCTCCGGCACCGGCCCAGGCTCTCCGGTACGCTCCCGGAGAAGTAATTGTCCAGCAGAAGCAGCTCCTCGAGCGCCCCGCAGCGGCAGATCGTCCCGGGGATCTCTCCGGAGAGCGCATTGTCGGAGAGGTCGACGAAGCTCAGCGGCGAGAGCCCGCCGAGGTCGGCGGGGAGCGGGCCCGAGAGCGAGTTGGAGAACAGGCGGAGCTCCGCGAGCGCCGGTGCGCGCGCGGCGGAGGCGGGGACGGGGCCGGAGAGGTTGTTCTCGTAGAGGTGGAGGCTGTCGAGCAGCGGCGGGAGGAAGATGTCGTCCGGGAGCGCGCCGGAGAGGTTGTTCATGCTGAAGTCGATCCGTCGGAGCGTGGAGACGTTGGAGAAGCCGGAGGGGATGGGGCCGGTGAGGGAGTTGGCGTAGAGCTCGATCTGGACGGCGGAGCGGAGGGCGGCGAGGGAGGGAGGGACGGGGCCGGTGAGGGCGTTGGAGGATAGGTCGAGATTGGTGAGGTCGGGGAGGGCGCCGAGGGAGGGGGGGATGGGGCCCACCAGGTTGCATCCGGCGAGCCAGAGGGTGTCGAGGGAGGTGAGGTTGGAGAAGGAGGGGGGGATGGGGGAGGGGGAGAAGGGGTTGTAGGAGAGGTTGAGCTGGCGGAGGGAGGTGAGGTTGGAGAGGAAGGAGGGGAGCTGGGAGTTGAGGAGGTTGCCGACGAGGGAGAGGGCGCGGAGGGAGGGGAAGGTGGCGAAGGAGGGGGGGATGGGTCCGGTGAAGTTGTTGGCGGAGAGGTCGAGGTGGGTGAGGGAAGGGAGGGAGGAGGGGAGGGTGGAGGGGAGGGGGCCCACGAGGAGGTTCTGGGAGAGGTCGAGGTGGGTCAGGGAAGGGGGGCAGGGGAGGAGGGAGGAGGGGGGGAGGGTGGAGTTGATGTAGTTGAAGGAGAGGGAGAGGGAGGAGAGGTTGGGGAGGCGGCAGAGGAAGGGAGGGAAGGGGCCGGAGAGGCCGAGGTTGGAGAGGTCGACGGAGGTGACTGTGGGGGTGGGGGAGGAAGGGGAGCAGGTGATGCCCGTCCAGTTGCATGGGGTGGAGTCCCTTGGGTTCCAGTCGGAGAGGGAGAGGTTGGGGTCGGAGAGGCCTTGTCTGGCTTGGAGGAGGTAGAGGCCTTCTTGGTTGAGGGAGAGGGAGGAGGGGAGGTGGAGGTGGAGGTGGAGGAGGAGCCAGAGGAGGAGAGCGAGCATCGTGGTGGAGAATGGAGTGAGTGAGTGGCAGTGGCAGTGGCAGTGGTAGTTTTTTTTTAAGCGAGGACGGAATGCATATGAATATGTTGTTGCTGCTGCATGAGGAGTTAATAAGGAGGGAGGGATAAATGGAATAATATGGGGGGTAACTGAAAAGAGACGGTGTGGGGTGGGTTGGGTGGGGTGGGGGTGGAAAAGGAGATCCAATGAGTGGAGTATTGAACTTCTGTTAGTTTTCTTTTCTTTTTTTTTACATATACCAGTAAATTCATGTCCGTTGTATATAATTTCTTTTATTATTATTAAAAAGTAATTTGAATATATTCGAGTTTAAAATTATTATATATTTATTTATTTATTAATTATAGTTTGTTGTAGATTTGTTTATATTTTAATTTTAATTTTTATGGATATATGAAATAAAAAAGAGAATTTGGTTATACCCAGTGAGAGCTACTTTTAGAATTATTAGAATTTACGGGTTTAAACAACTCAATTTTGAGCCATTCCAATTTCCAAGCCTACTAATAGTAAGATATTTTCTTTCTCTTTTACTATTTTATTTGGTTATGCATGCAATATTCATGAGAAGTAAATGTGATACTTGTATTATTCACAATACTTGCGTTGTCTTTAACATTAATAAAGTGGGTTTTTTTTTTTTTTTTTTTAATAAAGTTGTTCAGTCATAGTATATGGGCATAGCTTAATTAGTAATTGTTGGGAGTTATATATCACCATGATCTTTAACTTCCCATGATTAACTTTTCAGTTATAAATTAACTGATTAATTAATAACAGTTCATAATTTTGGTTTAGAAGATAACAAATAAATAATAATAATAATAATAATAATAATAATAATAATAATAATAAGAAGAAGAAGAAGAAGAAGAAGAAGAAGAAGAAGAAATATTTAACTTTAGAAAACTTATATTTAATTTGATTCTAAGTATCAGTCAAATGGCATTCCTACAAACTAAAACGTTTAAAAAAAAAAATAGATCGTTTACCTCAAGAAACTTCCAACAGTCATAAGGTTTGTGGGTTTTGTACTCTTATAGGGAAAAGAAAAAAAGAAAAAAAAATGGTTAGAGTAGTAATGATTCAGCTTATGTTTTATATCAGTTTAGAACATAGGCCTGTGTAATCAGTTTTAGCTGATCAAAGACAAAAGTAATCAAACACAGCCAAAAAACTAGCTATGATGGGAGAAAAATGTAATCATCATTTCTTATGGTATTATATCACACTTATAATGAGATTAAGGTTGAATGGTTGCTCACACTCTGTTCAATAGGTTAATGATTGCAGAACTATTGTTTTTCTAGCAATAATATATATATATATATATATATATATATATATATATATATATATATATATATATATATATATGAGGAAGGATAGGCATTTCCGTACTTTTTGCATCCCCAAGCATCCTCCCTACTCACACCGTTGGATGGTGCTTTAAGTCATCTAATCTTAACCATTGATTTACCAACGGTTAAGATTAGATGACTTAAAGCACATCCAACGATTGTTAACATGGAGATGCTTGGGGATGCAAAAAATGAGGGAATGCGGATCCCTTATATATATATATATATATAATTTTATTTTATTTTATTTTATTTTTGGATGTAAATTTAATATGAGAACCAGTAAAATTGTGGTATAATGCAAATTCAGAAAAATTCGTGTAGAGCATAGAAAATTTTCTAAATTATTATTAGATAACAAATTTTGTAAATTTTACAAAGAAACAACAAAAACATCCATCGTAAGCACTTATTCATGAAAATATTAATTAGTATTCTTTAATTAATGAAAACATCCATTATTCTTTAATCAATGAATACGTCCATCAGAAATGCGTATTCGTGCACAAAAAGAACAGTTTCGACGGACTTCTTTTTACAAAATATATATATGAAAAATCTGCATGCACAAAAATATATTTTACATGTGTAACGCAATGTGTGTGTGTATATATATATATATATATATATATATATATATATATATATATATCCTTCCAAAAGGTTGCAGGTTCGAGTAACAGGAGAAACACATTTTATTCCAAGTGTAATAATAAATGTGAGTGTCAAGTGCTAATGCGGGCCTTCGTGTTATTCCCAGGGCTTGACCAAAGATGGAAAAATTGATGCAATCGAGATCTGAGAGTCACACAAAACTTTGCAGTGATCAAACTCAAGATCTACGATGATACAAAAAGCCAAATAGCCAGATTACAATATGAAGGAGGGAAATAGAGAAGAGAAGATCTCTCGTTCTTCCTTGCAAACGTGTTGCAATAGGGACAGAACGAGTTACAATAATCTAGAGAAAGATGAGATGAAGAAAAGTTGCTGGGGTGTCAAAACACCGTTGCTCAAAGCAAGATTCGCCCCACACGAATTGCTTCCAGGAACCAGCAAGTTGAAGAACTTGTGGAACGCTCGAAGTCACCTCTGTTCTGACTCCTCGGATGGTACTTCCTCCCAGCCGCCTACAGCTCCATCACCGGACGACCTCTGGATGACCGTCGTTGGCGGTCTTCAGAAGGGTACGTACTACGGTACGGGATCCTACGGCGCGTATTTGGCTTCGGAGTCATCCCGGGCCCCCTCTGTCAGTGCGCAGTCTTCGGCTTCGCAGGCGTCGTCACGAGCTCAGGATATTCGTCGTCAGATCGACGAGCTGCGTCGCGAGTTGCGACAGCAGATTTCTGATGCGGTCGAGCGACGATCCGACCCTCCGATGATCACCGGACGATTTGATGCGGTCGAACGCAGTATACAGGAGCTGATGAGTCTGCAGCAGGCTACAGCTGCCAGCTTGCGCACGCTCACCGAGTCTACGCAGCGCATAGAGCGTAGACAGGTCGAGCTGGAGGGATCGCAGAGGATCATGTCTGCCTCACTCACTCAGGTATCGGCTTCGATTGAGGAGAGTACTCAGAGGATGGTGAGTACCCTGGCTGCGCATGGTGAGCGACTGCGAGAGCTGGAGCAGATACGTCCTCCCGGTCCATCGACGGCACCGACTCCAGAGATTGCACTGCCTCCTACTGCCCCTACGGTGCAGCTCACCCAGGAGCAGTATGAGTACATTCTATCCCAGATGCGCGGCAGGGGTCCTCAGTGGTCCAGTATATTTTTTATCATCTTTGTATGTATTGGCCCTATGGGCCCATTGACCGTTCTGTACACTGATTTTCATTATTTTTTGACTCTGTTGGACATGTATGTTTGTGATATTTAATTTGTTGGTATTTTTATTGAGTACATGTATGATATTTAGTTGTAGACTGTTATGATGGAAGACTGTTATTCATCTATTAGTTGTAGACTGTTATGATGGGAGACTTAATTATGATGATATATATGACGGGGATGACAAATATACCTACGCTGGGTTATAAGCGATGATCTAATATACAAAGGAGGCGCTGTCCAAATTTTAAAAAAAATCTAATGTGTATTTTTGTGATGATGCGTGTCTGTGTTTACAGTGTATGTGAAATGTAGTGTTCGAAACCATCGATAGTTTCGATTATTGTTGTATGTTTTATCTTGGACATAAAGAGCAACTGTTCAGGGTGTACTTCTGAGAGCTTCATTTTCACATCCTTTACTCTCTCGGGACGTCGTACAGGATCCCGAGAAGGTGAAGGACGTGAAGAGGAAGCTCTGAGAAGTGCACCCTGAACTGTTGCTCTTTCTATCCGAGATAAAACATAGAACAGTAAGCGAAACTGTCGATGGTTCGAACACTGCACTTCACACACACTGTAAACACAGACACACAGCATAACACAAATACACATTATATTTTTTTTATTTTTTTTCAGTAGTCTGCGACGGATAGCGACGTATAGCGACGAAAAGTGGACGTCGCTATACGTCACTAATTAGCGGCGTTACGTCATTGTACGTCGCCATCTTGCTGACATGGCAGGCATGCCACGTCATCACGTAAATGGAACTAAACGTCGCTAAGAATTCGTACTACGTCGCTAAGTTTGCGACGTAAAGTTTTCGTCGCGCTACTTCGCTAACTTTGCGATGACCTAGCGACACGGTTGGGACGTCGCAAACAGCGACGTAGGGCGAAGAATTTGCCATCTGCGACTAGCTTAAAAGCGACCTTCACTTTACGTTGCTAAAGCCGTCGCCAATTACGATTAGCGACGTAATTGTCATTATTAGCGACGTATCATGACGTCGCTAATTTGCCTTATTTTAGTAGTGTGGGGTATCAAAACACCGTTGCTCAAAGCAAGATTCGTCCCACACGAATTGCTTCTAGGAACCAGCAAGTTGAAGAACTTGTGGGACGCTCGAAATCACCTCTGTTCTGACTCCTCGGATGGACTTGCAATGGCGGCAGCAGCTCCCTCTCTCTCTCTCTCTCTTTTCCGACTTATAAAATTCGTAGTAATCCACAAAGGAGGCCAGAAGAGAGTATATATAGAGAGAGGGTGGAAACCCTAGCCGCCTCTTCAGTTATGGAAAGATTGAATCAAATCCCACAAAGATAGCAACGAAATTAATTCAAATCCCACAAAAAGTGGATCTGAATTAATCGCATTGAATCAGTCTTTCCATAACTAACTTATAGCCTGCACAGTCAGCGGAGCCCTCCATGCGGTAGCAGCAGCAGCAGCCTGGCCGCATGAGTCTCATGGCCGCAAGTGCCGCATGGCCGCATATGAGCCGCATGACTGCTGACGTGCTAAGTGCAAAGTGCGCAAACAAAATGCCACATTACGCCCATGAGCCCGAGCCCGAGCCCGAGTCCGAGTCCGAGTCGCTAAGCCCCTTTGTGGCTTAGCTCCAAATGAAATTAATCCAAGAGAATGACAAAAGCATTAATGCTTAATCCTTGGAGCCTTATTCTTACCTCCTAGTAAAATTACCTACATGGTTTCCTCCTTAGGGTCACCATCCCATGTGCATCTCTCAACAACACAACCAAGTATATATATTGAGATAACTCATGGTGCATTTTCGATGTGGGACTAAACTTTTACAAGGCATGTTGAGAGCAAGCTCTCTCCATGTAAAGAAAGCACCAACAATTCTCCACATATCACAACATATATATGTGTCCAGGGTTGAGCGTTCCCCACAGTAATTGTCCATTTTGCATTAGGATAGATGTCGCTGACGACTTGAATCTTCCCGCATGGGTTAAATAACAATGTGATACAAGAATAGACTACGTCTTGAATTCTGCACCACAATTATAATTCTTTCCACTCATAAAGTGTAGTTACGTGTGCTTCTGGCTGCACATTAAAGGCCATGTGCTAGCCTAGTTTCTGTGTATAATTTTGGGCGTCTACAAGTTTACCCTCAAGAGACGGTCTGATATCTCTTTCCATACACTATAGGTGAGTTCTTTATTAAAGAGACATGGCATGAAGCCTTGCGCTTCCTTGCGGTGCTACGTCGCTATGACATGGCCTGAAGCCGAGACATTACCCCTACCTGGGAACCTCATCGTAGTGTCATACTACTGTAGCATGAGGTCTCAGCCTCTTTGTAGTGCCAATCTACTCAGCATGAAGCCTACGGCTTCCTTGCGGTGTTACGCCGCAACGACATGGCTTGCAAGGCCGAGGCTTTACCCCTACCTGGGTACCTCATCGTGGTGTCATGCCACTGTAACATGGGGCCATCATCTCCTTTGTAGTGCTGTCTACAACTCTTTAATTACGTCATACAGCATTAGGCTACCTGCCTATTTGCGGTGCTACGCCGCTATGACTTGGCTTTGAAAGCCAAGGCATTACCCCAGACCTGGGAACCTCATGGTGGAGTCACCCCACTATAGCATGGAGTTTTACTCCTTGTAGTGCTGCTCTACCGTGCTTCCTGTAAAGCACACCAGGCATTCACTCTGCCTGAGAACTCATTAAGGCGTTTAAGCCAACCTTCCACAGGATCTGTTTTTTTCACAGAAAATACATAGTAGACAACAATGGTTATGGGTCCGTATCCCTTCCATGTTCCAGAGAACAAGTACCCACTGTTACCTGATAGTTTTTCAGTCAGTAATCCTCCTTTAAACCAAAAGTTAGATGCCTAGTAGATTTCTCTTTGAACTAATAACATAAAACTTTATGGTAGAATAACAAAGACACACTATCAGAATACCTTCAAGCCCATTTTACAAGCTGTGTCATCGACCAACTGGCGCTTGAGGCCCTTTGTGAACGGATCTGCCAGGTTCTCCTGACTTCGAACATCAATCACTGCAATTACACCTCTTTTGATAAGATCGTGTACTGCCCTGTGCTTCAACCGTGCAGTCCTCTTCTTCCCGTTGAAGAGGTCATTTGATGCCACCGCCGCAGTCGCCTGGTTGTCACAGTATATCGGTATCGCCGATATCTGAGCCCCAACCACTGAAAGATCATACATGAGCTCTCGAAGCCATTCTACTTCATCTGCTGCAGTTTTCAAGTACATAGAATTTAGATTCCATGGAGGAAAGAGAGAGTATAGTCTGCTTCTTCGACTTTCATGATATAGCAGCTCCACCCAAGAAAAAGATATATCCTCCTGTGGATCTCTCGCTTTCCACCTCTGAACACCAGCTAGCATCACTGAAGCCTTCCACTACTGTCAGATACCCGTTGTATTACAGTGCATATGTCTGAGTCTTGTTGAGATATCTCATCACCCGCTTCGCAGCTTTCCAGTACTCAATCCTTGGGTTGCTTGTGAACCGACTCAGCATTCCTACGGCGAAAGCTATGTCAGGCCTTGTGACAGTGGTTGCGTACATCAAACTTTCGATAATGCTAGAATACTCCAGCTGCCTGACGCTTTCCCTCGAGTTAGGCTTCAGCTTCTGATCACCCCTGTATGGCGTATCAATCCCTGGAAGATCCTTATACCCATAGCGTGTGAGCATCTTCTCAATGTAGTGAGATTGTGACAGCGCTACTTCAGTGTCTGTCCGGATGATCTTTATGCCCAAGATGACATCTGCATCCCCCAAGTCCTTCATACTGAACTTGGTTGAGAGGAACTTCTTTGTCTCCGTGACACAGCCTATATCCATCCCTAGAATTAGCATGTCGTTCACGTACAGACAAACGATGACTCCTCTTCTATCAGCAAACTTTGTGTAAACACATTTGTCTGTCTCGCTGACTCTATAGCCGTTTGTCCTAATAACTTTATCAAACTTCTCATGCCACATCTTGGGAGCTTGCTTCAAACCATACAATGATTTCACCAACTTGCAGACTTTGTCTTCAAGACCTTTGATGACAAATTCATCTGGCTGTTGCATATAAATCTCTTCGGTCAGCTCCCCATTCAGGAATGCTGTCTTTACATCCATCTGATGTATCACCAACTTATGTATAGCTGCTAGAGCGATTAACATTCTGATGGTGGTCATCCGAGCTACTGGAGCGTACGTGTCAAAGTAGTCTATCCCCTGTTTCTGAGAAAATCTCTTGGCTACCAGCCTGGCCTTGAACTTGTCAATAGTTCCATCTGCCTTCATCTTCTTCTTGAAGATCCACTTACATCCGATGGACTTTTCTCCTTCAGGTAGATCTACCAACACTCATGTGTTATTGGAGGTGATAGAGTCAAACTCGTCATTCACTGCCTCCTTCCAGAAGATAGCATCTCCGGTCTTCATCGCCTCATCATAGGTAAGCGGATCTGCTTCCACATGATAGGTGACAAAGTCATCTCCGAAGTCTTTAGGTCTCCTTGCTCGCTTTGCTGACGGCTCTGCGAGTTCTGGTACAAGAGTTGTTTCATCAACAACAGCTTCTTCTTGGACTACTGGTCCATATGAGATTTCAGTCTCATTTGCGCCTACATCATTTTTCGGAATGTCCGAAAGAACAATGTTTTTGTCTTTTGCAAACTTGTCCTCAAAGTATTCAGCATCGCGAGATTCGATGATATGATTTGACTCAATATCAAAAAATCTCCGAGCATCACTCTTCTCGGCATACCCCAAGAAGATCGCCTTCATAGTCCTTGTCCCCAGTTTCTGAATCTTCAGATCTGGGAGCTTCACATACGCCAGACACCCCCACACTCGAATGACATTCAAGTTTGGTCTGACTTTGAACCAGAGTTCATGAGGAGTTATCTCCGAAGTTGCATATGGCACTCTATTCAGAATGAAAGTGGTCGTTAATACAGCTTCTCCCTAGTAGCATTTTGGAAGACCTGCAGTAAGCAGCATTGAATTCATCATTTCTGTTAATGTTCGGTTATTCCTCTCTGCTACTCCGTTGGATTGAGGAGAATATGGAGCAGTAGTCTCGCATATGATTTCATGTTCTTTGCAGAACGATGCGAAGTCATGAGACATGTACTCCCCTCCTCGATCACTTCTCAACCTCTTGAGTTGTTGTCCAGTCTGCCGTTCAGCTTCGGCCATGAACTCTCTGAACTTTTCGAAAGCTTCGTCTTTAGTCTTGAGCAAGTAGATGAACGCGTATTTTGAGAAGTCGTCGATGAAGGTTATGAAATACTTCATTCCGGTCTTCGTGGAGAAATGTTTGAAGTCACAGATATCGGAGTGTACCAACTCCAGAAGATCTGTGCTTCGATTGACCCGATGAAAGGGTTTCCTTGTGATCTTCGTCTGAGCACACACTTCACACTTCTCCACCTTACCCCCCACATTTGGAGATAAGTCCTAGACTAAACATTTTGTTAATTCTTTTACAATGAACATGTCCTAGTCTATTATGCCACAACTCAAGAGAATAATCAGAAAATGCAACTGCATTAATGTCATTAAACTGGTTGACAAGCTGAATTTTAAAAATTCCTTCGGTTTGATAAGCCTTCCCGAAGTATGTTCCTTTCTTGGACATCACCATCTGACCAGCATTGATGTCCATCCTCAAGCCTGCGTTGCAGAGCAGGCTTCCAGAGATCAGGTTCTTGGCAATCACCAGAACATGCTTCACACCTTGAAGCGTCAGAGTGTTCCCAGAAGTGAGTTTCAGCTCCACAATCTCGATCCCCAGAACTTCAGCTTGGACCTGGTTTGCCATGACAACCTTCTCAGATATCGGTTGGTACGTGACGAACCATTCCTTGCCAGAACAGACATGGCAAGTTGTACCAGTGTCTATCTACCAGTCAGAGTCAACCCCCACAGTTGTGACATGTGCGATCATAGCAACAATGTTAGAAACCAATGAAACCTTACTAGGCTCACCTTTCTCTGATTGTTTAGGCTTGGATCTGCATTCACTCTTGTAGTGGCCTTTCTTGCCACAATTAAAACAAGTCACGTGGAACTTGGACTTCTGTTGCTTGAATGAAGGACCCTTCACTTTTAGATTAGTGAAGTCATTCTTCTTGTGATGAGAAGCCGCCTGCTTCTCCTTGGGATCTCTCGTCTGCAGTAGATTGGCCTTAGCCAACTGTTTGGACAGAGTGTCCATCTTCTGTTGGGAACGCATCTCGTCCTCAACATGGATCTCTTGAAGTAGATCTTTCAAGCCAATGTCTAGCTTCTTTCTGAGCATGCTTGCATAGAAGGTACTCCATCCAGCAGGAAGTTTTGAGACGATCCCTCCAACGACAAACTTGTCGGGAAGAGGCATCTCTTCGTCTTCCAGTTTCTGACTTTGCTTCAGAAATTCCTTCACATGTGGCAACATGGACTTCTCGTCCTCAAAGAGCAATTTGTGATATTTTTCAACCACAAACATCTTGCTCCTGTTCCTGTCTTCTTCATACAGTTTTCCAACAGACTCCCATATGTCTCTGGCAAATTCCTTCTTCGAGTAGGATTCTGCCAGGGAATCCTCCATAGCATTCAGGATGAGAAGCCTGCAGATGCTATTTTCTCTTCTCTATTTGGCCTGGAGTTTGGTAGACGCATTGATTGCGGCAGTAGACCCAGTGTCTGGAATAGAAGGTTCTTCCTCCAACAGTACATGATCAACGTCTTTGAGTTGAAGAGTTAGA
>JANAVB010015800.1:11077406-11170251 GCA_029216955.1 Iris pallida
GCTTTGCCGCAGCTTAGCCGCATGGGACTTGTATCATCTTGAGCCGCATGAGAGTTACTTTTGTCTCAGCCGCATGAGGCCTAACCTTTCTAGCCGCATGGCTGAGTTTGTTATTCTAGCCGCATGGATTTAGTTTCCTTAGCCGCATATGCATGTTTACTCAGCCGCATGAACCAATAAATTCCTGGCCGCATGAACCCTGGCCCTAATGCCTTTTTGGCTGATCCTTGTCCCGAATTGACATTGATTGACATTGACTGATCGTCTTGGCATTCATTAACATTAATTATTATCTTGATTTATTATTGATCATGCGTTCCTAGTTGGAACTAAGAGACTGGCTAGTCGTCTTATTGAATGAAATGAATGAGACACGCTCATATTAATTATGAACTATTGTAATCGATTGGCCGATCCCGAATATTGGCATACAGGCACATGCAGGCTACAATTTATTTATTTTTCTTACCAAAGCAGTATGTGTACTTTATGATCAAGGCATGATTATTCTGTTGTTAGTTTAATTATTGCATTACGCTATGTAAGACCTACAACCTAACCGCACGGGTATCGTTGTAGAGTGGGGCATATCGTACTTTGTACGAAAGTACTCATTCTGAATGACCATGATCCATGACATGGGATTTCACTCAACGTAGAGACTATTAAGTTAAATAAAATAATGATTGCATGGAGAGAATGGATTCCCGAGTTCTTACATGGCAGCCCTCTTTGGGACTATTAAGTGCCCGACATGCCGGCTGGTTCCCACAGATACTGCAAATCTGCCACACGGACAGGGAGCGGTATATGCTTATATTATTTATTGTATATTGTATATTGATGACGGGCGTCCCGCTGGGACTCATCTAATTCATGATTGCACATAGTAAGAACTGAGGAATCCTTATTGCATAATTCTATGATAACTTGGAACTCACCGTAGCAAGCCGTAGTAGTTGCATGGCCGTTTAAGTTGACTTGTTTGTGTACTGTACCTACTCTGTTAACTAACTGAGATGATCAGAATGTCAGGATACGACGGGCCAACTTCTGTCCTTGTTTGGTTGGGAAGTTGGTTCGAAGTGTCGTGATGTTATGTAAATCCCAGTAGCAAGCAGAGATCTATATATCATATTCTCTTATTACTGGCTTCATTCCTCATATCGTGCTCCCTTGCGGTACTTGCTATTAGAGGTCTAACCTCTCTGGTTTTGCATGGCCAGATTTAGAGCCGGTTTCCGAGGACTCAACTTACTTCCACCTCCAAGATGGTCAATACTAAAGGAATGATCGCATGAGGACTCGAGTGGGTTCATTACTTCCCCGCTCGTTTTGTTACTTACTTTATACTTTGTCGTTAGGCACCGACATGTTAGTCGGATTGTCTTATACTTACTTTTACATAATTGTAACTAAGTCAGACTGCAGCTGATAACAATTGTGCATACTTGTTACATCATCTGGCTATGTTTTGTAAAGCCAGATATCAAGATATTTTGTCACGTCCCAGAACCAGAATACTGGAGAGCGGGGGCGTACATAGCCAGCTACGTATATTGAAATAGAATACATTTCAACTACACGGTCACGGCTGTCTAGATATGAGGGTTTACTACAAGCCAACGGTCTCTTATGTCAAGCATATTGTCTTAATCTCAAGCAAGTAATATGATCACAAGATGTTTGACCACCAAATATACAATAAAAGGCGTCCCAAATATTACATATCAGCTGATCATGAAGCTAGTCGTACAAAATACTAGGACTAGCAAGAGTTAAGTCATACATGATCAACCCTAGGATTTGTCAATCATGTTTACAGCCCGTAGGCAGACAGTAAGTAAAGTGCATCGAGCTAACAGGTGCTCGTCGGCTAAACGCCTCAAAAGAATAACTTTACAATAGAGTGAGCGAAACAAAATAGAAAACCCACTCGTAGCCCTGGTTCCTTCTAGTCGCCACCATCGGGCTGGAGGTTCGGAAGATCCTCGGGAGCTGCTCCGAAATCTGGCCACACAAAACCAGCTGGGTCAAACCCCAGAAAGAGCAAGTGCCACAAGGAAGGCCACGAAATAAGAACAAAAGCCAGCATATCAAAATATAAAAAAAATGAAAGAAAGTACAAGTAAATAAAGAGAACCACATGACAATAAACGACTAGGGACGTGGAACCATTCCGGGAGCCAGATTACAACCCGTAAACCAAACAAGGACCGGGGTTATAATCCTTCGCCTGAATAGCAATCTGTCTCTATCCATTTATTGTTAAGATAAGTAAAACAATCATGCTCAGGGGATCCAGATACAGGGACTAGACAAGACTTAGACAGGGCTAGACATCATTCATTCACAAGCGGCCAAGCAATACTACGGCTTACTACTTTAACTAACTAGGGCTATCACAAGCCTAATTACTAACAAGATGCAATGAGAATTTTCCAGTCCCAAGCCCTGCAGACCATCCAGTTATCCTTCCGCGGGTTGAGAGTATGGTTGGGTACATCGCCCCGGAGACGATATACCCTTAGGTGACTTAGAGGGTGCAACACATGACAGTGCGCTGGAAATGTGCTCTACTCGTCGGCAAGCTACAAGTCCAATTAAGAGCGCCCAGATAACGAGATTGCCTGTGACTGGAAATTCTCCATGAACTATAGTTAGATCTAGTCATTAGCCTAATCCATGTTCAGCGCGAATCCCTGACCGTGGAAAACCAGGGAGTCACGTCCTAGACATGATGCAAGACAAGACAAGTGGATTACACAAGCAAGCAAGCAGAAACACCCACGGTGTCAAGTTGATTATACGAGTCAAGTTAGCCGTCGCAACAGCATCAAGATAAATCATGTCAGGGTACTTGTCATGAGTGCACCACGATCGGCCACTATCATGTCAGGTTGGTCATGTCAGGAGTGCACCACTACGGATCACTGTCGTGTTATGCTAGTTCCTTGTCATACCATGCCATGTACAATAGTCATTCCAAACATATTAAGTAAAATCAAGTTCATGACAAAAGGCGTAAGGATATAAAATGGCGTAAAATATCTAATAAAATATCAATATACAGGGCTATAAAGAGCCAAGCTTAAAGAAATAAAATCAAAACTCCAAGAGCCAATGGATTGCGCAAGGGGTCAGGGGGTTGGATTGTGCAGGGTGGTTGGCGCAGGACATAGATGGCGCAGGGTTGAACTGCACAGGGATGAAGTGCGCAGGGTCCAAGCGCGCAGGGTTAGATTGCGCATGAGCAGACTGCGCAGGGGTTAGATTGTGCATGAGCAGACTGCGCAGGAGTGAACTGCGCAGGGGTGGATTGCGCATGAGCAGACTGCGCAGGAGTGAACTGCGCAGGGGTTAATTGCGCAGGAATGGTTGGCGCATGGGGCTGAGCGCAATTCGCCAAGGGGCAAGCAGCGCGGTCGGCGCTGCGCTAAAGAGCGTAGGTCGAGAGGGGATGCGCAGTCCAGCACTGCGCTAAAGAGCGCAGGCTGCAGTCTTCTTCTCCAGGCCGAGAGAAAGCTCAAGAACATCAAAAACTCCAATCTTCATATCTTGTTCAAATCAAAGCCAAATCTAGATTTTCAAAGGTCTAACTTGAGTAAAATTGAGTTCTCTTCCACATGGAAGCATCAAAACCCACAAAAATCCAACCAAAATAGATCAAAACCATGTAAATCCGAAAATTGTTAAAACCTAGATCTAGAACAATGGAGACTCCAAATCACAAAATGTCAAGCACTAATGTTGATCACCATGGCCTAATCTAGCTAATGAACAAATAAAATGTGGTTCTCATGTGGTGGCAAAGTGCACTTGCCTATGGGTGGAGTGTTGTGTAGAGGAAGGAAGAAGAAGGAGATGGAGAAAATAAATGAAAGAGTTATGAGGAGAGAGAAAAGGTTGGTAGGGATAATAAAGAGGGTGGGTTGTGGTGGAATGAGGGTTGCACATAGGCTAAGGTGTTCCAATGCACGTTAAACCAAACCAAACCAAATCAAACCAATTCTCCTCCACAAAATAAACCAAGCCAGGTAAAACCCAATTACGAGAAATCCAAAATCCGCAAGTCAAGTCAATTACAAGTACATGCCAAAATCCGAGAAAATAAAATACAGGTCCGAAATACATGCAAGCTTGACAAAATACGTATTCAGAATATGGGTGTTACAAATTTTGACTAAGGGTTCGGGACGCCTTATTGCTTTATCTTACATGTTCTCTATTACTGTTTCTTATTTGAATGATTGAGACAATAGATGTGAAGTGACCATAGCGAGACTTTCATGTAGTATGCACCCCCTCGTCTTTTAAACAGCATTGATCGTATTATACGGTATTCTTCTACCCGTAATACGTAGCTGGCTGAGTCATTCTCCCGCTCTCCAGTATTCTGGTTCTGGGTCGTGACACTCCCTTACTCTCTCTCTCTCCTCTCTCTCTCTCTCTCTCTATATATATATATATATATATATATATATATATATATATATATATATATATATATATATATATATATATATGAAAAATAAATAAGAAATCAAAAAAAAAAATGTTATTCCAATTGGCATTTTCTTGACAAACTTAATTGTCAAGTTTGTCAAGAAAAATAACTTAATTATTATTTTTACACAGTTAATAAAAAGAGTAAAAAAATTAATACGTTTTTTTTTTCTTTTACAAAGAAAGTGTCCTTCAAAAAAGAACTTTTTTATCACTTTGCAGTAAAGCTCCCTTCCAAAAAGTATATTTATGCTATTATTATTTCGAAAAACTTCGTTTTTTGAGGATAATTTTGCAAAACTAGTTCTATGCTCCACATAAAATTATGGGTTATTTTGTATAAGGGTACCAAGTTTTTGATATAATTAGATTTTGGGTACTGAATTTGTCCATTTTAGAGTTTGGGTACTCGAATTTTTTTAGTGACACATTTTAGTGACAAAAGTGGACTTTCAGTGACGAAATAAGACTTTTAACGACGAATGTTCCTTACTAAAATGTGTCACTAAAAAATTACAGTACCCAAAGTCTAAAACGGACAAACCCATTATCCAAAGTCTAATTATATCAAAAATTTGGTATCCTTATACAAAATAACCCTAAAATTATCTGATGCAAATTACATGAGACGAAGAAGAGAAGAATCAAATATTAGGTTTGACTTGAGACTTTAAAATGGAATCACCAGTCCCATCGTCTGTCCGTAACCTGCTATGCCCTTCGAAGCAAGCCAAATAAACATATTTCAAGTTCACACAACCACCCATGCATGGAAGTTCGTTCCAATAATAAAAGAAAATTAGTAAGCTGTGATTCTCTCAAGAAAACCAAATTTAATTAATTAATGCACCCAAGTCAAAAATATTATCTGCTCCTAGAAGAAACATGAAGACTTCTAATACATATTCTATCATGCCTATGCATGCACACCCACAATATCATACATATTGCTTACTCCATCACTTGGAAGTAAAATTTTCTTGAGCATAATGGCTGGTGGGGTGTTGGGTGAAGGAATACGAGTATCAGTTTCAAGGAGTCTTGTCACCATAAATTATTGGTGAGCGACTGAATGAGTGAAAGTGAGTTGAGTTGAGTTGAGTTGAGTTGAGTGTATTCTTCTTCACATGTGAGTGATATGTAGCAGAAAGAACTTGATTTTGTTAAGCTAAAGATCTTCTGGTTCGTTTGGGTTCCTCTTGGATGGACTCGGTTCAAAATTCTCTTGACGAAAAGAAAAGATCAGATGACACAAAGAAAAGGCTTCAATATTTAGAGAATATGTTCTCATTCTTCGTCACTGATGTACGCTACTATCTCCGCCCATCAATGTCATCACTTTGTTCTAGAGGGAAAAATAGTAGTAGTTGCATATTTATGGATAAGTAGGAATTGAATAATTAAACAGGCAAGTTTGTATTTGATGACATGCTAGGCACTCAACCAAACGGTCACGGAAGAGAGAAGAAAAAGAAAAGAAAAGAAAAAAAATTCTCTATGGACAAAATAAGTATATGGATTAGGAGAGAAATAATCAAGGACGAAATCACCCGCATAATTTTTTTCCTTTTTCTTAAAAAAAAGTTAAATAAGGGTACCATTTTTAGTTCATAATTAGATTTTGGGTACTGAATTTGTTCGTTTTAGTCGAACAGGAGGTCCCGTAATACTCCGTGTCAAAACATCTGGCATGGTGAATCTACAACGCCCCCCAGGTCGAACGATCATGTTGTCCCGGAGCCTTTTTTGTTCGAGGAACCAAACGCCTTGTGCGCATGCCGTCCATAATGTCACCCTCACTTTTTTCAGTTAGGAGTAAAATGGTAATTTTTTATTTTATAATATTTTTGGAAATTTTATTTCATGAATATTATTATTTAATTATTATAGGAGTCGGGTTCGAATTTCATCGCATTCCGAGTTAATTCGGGACCCCGGTGAATTTCGACTTGAGCTGTAATTAGCCTGTTATTTAACCATGGCCCACCACACTAAACTTTTAGGTTTAGGAGTTTGGATTAGTCCCCCATGAGTAATTAAGTTTAATTATAATTTTTATTTATTTTTAGCAACTTCCGAAACCCATTTTTGAATTTATTTTACATTAGGCTTAGGGAGGGGCAAACTTGTAATTACAAGTGCCCCTACCCCTTGGCACCATGGCTGGTCATATAGTCCCCCTCCACCTCTTCTTTCTTCTTCACTAAGTCTTCTTCTTCTCTCTTCATTTCTTTTCTTCCAACTCCTTCTTCTTCCTCCAAATCTTCATTTAGGTATGATTATTAAACCCTCTTTAATTCCTCATTTGTATTTATTATTTATATATGTATTTGTGTGTGTGTAGAGGAGAGTGATAGTTGTGTCATGAGAGTGTGTCCATGTGTGGGTGAGAGTGTGTCCATGTGTGTGTGTGAGTGTCTATATATATATATAGATACATATGTGTGTGTGTGTCTATATATATATATATATATATATATATATATATATATATATATATATGTGTGTGTGTGTGTGTGTGTGTGTGTGTGTGTGTGTGTGTGTGTGGTCATACATATATGTGTGTGTGTATTTGTGAGTATAGAGAGGAGAAGGAAATGATAATTAGATGGGGTGAGTGATATATATATTAGAGAATTAGAGAAGGATTTAGAAGAGATTAGAGAGGTTTTAGAGTAAAATTGAGAGAGTTTTGGAAAAAAATTTGAGAGGAGAAGAGGGAAGAAAAGGGGGGGAGCACCCAAGGCACCAAGGGGGGGATAGGGCTGCTGTTTCCCCCCTCCCCCCTAACAGCAGCAAACAGCAGCAGTAGTTGCAGCAAGAACAGCAGCAGTAGCAGGCAACAGTAGCAGCAGTTTAGGCATTTAAAACCCCCTTTTAACCCCCTATTCGATCCCGTATGTACCCCACTATATATATATATATATATATATATATATATATATATATATATATATATATATATATATATATATACACCCTATTATTAGCTCTATATAACCCTAATATACCTACTAGAATAACCCACAAAACTTGTTCCAAGAGAGGGTGAAAGGTATAGGTTGAAGAGAGTTTGAGTGAGTGAGTTTAAGGGTTGAGTTAGATTTGGTGATATGGGAAAATTGAGTTCCGTGATTCGGAACGCGTTGAAACTTGGAGGGTACTTAGATAATGTGATTTAGATTTTGTGGGTAGGCTTCGGAGTCGGAATCGGGGTTGCGTGTGGGCTCGGGGAGACGGTATCGCACCGCACCATCCCGTATCTTGAAATGTTCAAGATAACGGGTAAACGGACGATACGGACCGTAAGATGGACTAGATGTCCACTTTACTTAGGTATCTTGGTAGGTAATATATGTATAGACTAGTACCTTACTACCCTAGGGAGCTCGGGTCAAAATACCAAGCGTAGGTAGGCTAACTTGATAGTTGCCGAAGCTAAAATTTTACCCTTTTTAAGGGTAAAATAGGATATTGGCCTACGGCCAAGATATGAGTTTCGAAGTCCAAGATGGACTTGGATATGGGTTGTAGAGGTTGGTAATAGTTAGAAATAGTCACCCAGACCTAGTCTTGGCCCCGGTTGACCACGGTTGACTTTTTGGACCAAAAGTCAACTATGAGTCAACGCTTTACCCAAATTAGTTCCGATTTCCATTAGACTTGCACTACCAAAATACATGGATTTACCGACGGCCTTATCCGTCGGTATTCCGTCGCCAAAAATAAATACCGACGGATTACCGACGGATATTTTGGTAAAACAGCCGTCGGGAATAACCTCGTCGCTAAAACATATCCGTCGCTACTCCGTCGCTCAGTGACGACTTAGCGACGGAATACCGTCGGCTCATTTAAATATATAGAGCGACGGATTACCGACTAGCTTTCGTCAAAACATGTATCAAGATATAGGTTTAGCGACGGAATACTCCGTCGCTAAAGAGTCGGCAAAACCGTATCAGTGATTTTCTGATACGCAATATCCGTCGTAAATTTGTCGGTAAAAAGCGTATTAGCGACAAAACATCCGTCGCTAACAGCAAAATTTATGGACATCAAACAGAACTAGGTCGACGGACGTTCCGTCGCTAAACCGTCGCTCAATGTAAAATTCTCCAGGTAGCGACGGATATTACGTCGCCAATCCGTCGATACATTAAACTACTACAGATAGCGACGGATGGTCCGTCGCCAATCCGTCGCTTTATTGAAATGCTCCAGGTAGCGACGGTTTTTTCCGTCGCCACTCCGTCGCTAAACTCAGTTTCTCCAGTTAGCGACGGACTATCCGTCGCTGAGTGGTCGCCAGTCCGTCGCTAACTTCTAATTTTTAAAAAAAAAATACTGCAAACAGACTCTTTCCTGTTTGTACAACACATCCAACACAATATCAAACATGCAAAATATCCATATACAACACCATATATCCATATCCAACACGAATATCCAACGTATCCAATATCCAACACCATATATCCATATGCAAAATATCCATATCCGACACCAATATCCAACGTATCCAATATCCAACAAAATATTACCAACACAATATATCCAATATCCAACATTAAATTATCCAAACATAAAAAAAATATCCGAACATACAATGTATCCAAATGTCTACAAAAATTTCGGCAGCACCTCCTTTGTATATCAGATTATCGCTTATAACCCAGCGTAGGTATATATCCAAAAATTACATAGACGAAATATGCACATACGAATTTAATGCACACCAATTATCCAAGAAAAGACATCAATTATACTGAAGAGTAACCTAATATCCGTCGTTATACTGAAAATTTATCTTCAAGTGTGAGAACGGATGGCTCAGAATACACAACCCAAAATTCATTCTAGCATACATTAGTGTGAATCATCTATGTTCTGTACATATGGTGTAGTATATGATCTTATCGTATATAGTATTTGAAGAACGTAACAGAATCAAGATGAACTCACATAATGTAATACTAAGACATCATCTACTACTATATAAGATATAGTGATAGGTTGTCGTATCATCATTGCCGAGGGATGAGGGTCGGAGGACAGTCAACTTATCTACGGCTACATAGTTTCTGCCTCGCCAGTCGAATGGCTGCAGGGACTATATATGTCCTGATCACCATGTCGTACCGTAGATTAATGCAAATGGAGCTGGAAACAAAATACAGAAACCAAAAAACAAAATACAGAATCCAATCCCTGGGTTCGCCGAAAATACAAAACACAGAATCCAATCCCTGTATTTTAAGTGTGAGAACGGATGGCTCAGAAGACAACCAAACCGGAGAGGATACTCCAAGAGATACATCTGAGTAGGACGTATACTCTGAGAGATCACCCTTACAGAAATGATATCAGTAGTGGTATCGAATGTTGGAGAAGATATTATCACAGTATACGTCCTCTCCTCCACGATGGCTCTAGACCCATCTGCTCGTCCCTGCTTCCATTCTTCTTGTTTGACTCTCTCAGCCACACATGATATCCAGCTCAAGTGTAGAGTAGGCAGAAAAGAAGGGGACAGGAATAGGAGGGGGAAGCAGCACACCGGCGGCATGACCCGGAGGAAGTACAGAGGTTTTCTTCAACATACGTAGGAGAACTATAAGGATATATGTAAACACAACATATCACCTTGTCAAAGACCCTAAATGTGACAACCATGTTACCGCGGTGTCGGAAGACTAACATGTCATAATTTTATAAGCCGTGTGTTTTGACATAATCCTCCCAACCGGATTTCAGTTCTATGTAATAATACGAGATTACGACACAGGAGGAAAGAGTTGGGATGACTATGTCAAAACACACGGCTTAGAAAATTATGATATGTTAGTCTTCCGACACCGCGGTAACATGGTTGTCACATTAAGGGTCTTTGACAAGATGACATATTGTGAAAAGATATATCCTTATAGTTCTCCTACGTATGTTGAAGAAAACCTCTGTACTTCCTCCGAGTCATGCCGCCGATGTGCTGCTTCCCCCTCCTATTCCTGTCCCCTTTTTTTTCGCCTACTCTACATTTGAGCTGGATATCATGTGTGGCTGAGAGAGTCAAATAAGAAGAATGGAAGCAGAGACGAGCAGATGGGTCTAGAGCCATCGTGGAGGAGAGGACGTATACTGTGATAATATCTTCTCCAACATTCGATACCACTACTGATATCATTTCTGTAAGGATGATCTCTCAGAGTATACGTCCTACCCAGATGGATCTCTCGGAGTATCCTCTCCGGTTGGTTGTCGTATCATCATTGCCGAGGGATGAGGGTCGGAGGATAGTCAACTTATCTACGGCTACATAGTTTCTGCCTCGCCAGTCGAATGGCTGCAGGGACTATATATGTCCTGATCACCATGTCGTACCGTAGATTAATGCAAATGGAGCTGGAAACAAAATACAGAAACCAAAAAACAAAATACAGAATCCAATCCCTGGGTTCGCCGAAAATACGAAACACAGAATCCAATCCCTGTATTTTAAGTGTGAGAACGGATGGCTCAGAAGACAACCCAACCGGAGAGGATACTCCAAGAGATACATCTGAGTAGGACGTATACTCTGAGAGATCACCCTTACAGAAATGATATCAGTAGTGGGATCGAATGTTGGAGAAGATATTATCACAATATACGTCCTCTCCTCCACGATGGCTCTAGACCCATCTGCTCGTCCCTGCTTCCATTCTTCTTGTTTGACTCTCTCAGCCACACATGATATCCAGCTCAAGTGTAGAGTAGGCGGAAAAGAAGGAGGCAGGAATAGGAGGGGGAAGCAGCACAGCCGGCGGCATGACCCGGAGGAAGTACAGAGGTTTTCTTCAACATACGTAGGAGAACTATAAGGATATATGTAAACACAACATATCATCTTGTCAAAGACCCTAAATGTGACAACCATGTTACCGCGGTGTCGGAAGACTAACATGTCATAATTTTATAAGCCGTGTGTTTTGACATAATCCTCCCAACCGGATTTCAGTTCTATGTAATAATGCGAGATTATGACACAGGAGGAAAGAGTTGGGATGATTATGTCAAAATACACGGCTTAGAAAATTATGACATGTTAGTCTTCCGACACCGCGGTAACATGGTTGTCACATTAAGGGTCTTTGATAAGATGACATATTGTGAAAAAATAAATCCTTATAGTCCTCCTACGTATGTTGAAGAAAACCTCTGTACTTCCTCCGGGTCATGCCGCCGGCTGTGCTGCTTTCCCCTCCTATTCCTGTCCCCTTCTTTTCCGCCTACTCTACACTTGAGCTGGATATCATGTGTGGCTGAGAGAGTCAAATAAGAAGAATGGAAGCAGGGACGAGCAGATGGGTCTAGAGCCATCGTGGAGGAGAGGACGTATACTGTGATAATATCTTCTCCAACATTCGATCCCACTACTGATATCATTTCTGTAAGGGTGATCTCTCAGAGTATACGTCCTACCCAGATGGATCTCTCGGAGTATCCTCTCCGGTTGGTTGTCGTATCATCATTGCCGAGGGATGAGGGTCGGAGGACAGTCCATTTTATCTACGGATACATAGTTTCTGCCTCGCCAGTCGAATGGCTGCAGGAACTATGTTACCGCGGTGTCGTAGTCCAATATAATCCAGAGATTGACACAGTTCTAATTCATATATGTAGTCCAATACAAATAGTCTAAAACAAAAACAACCCAATAAAAATAGTCCAATACAAATAAGTACTAATAGCTAATGCTTGCCACGCTGCTCACGCAAACGCTCAGTGATACTTTCACGCAACCACCTCCGAAAAGCAAGATTTTTGGTGCGAGGAGAGGCGTCATCCCTTGCCAGGACTGCATCAAAAGCACTCTCGGCATTACTAGCTACCGGTGCTGGATGACTAGAACTCCCGGTCTCACTAGCAACCGGTGCCACTTCCTCCTCAACTGTAGGAGGAGCCACCTCAGCATTCACTGTTTTCTTCAAACGACGTGCTGCTCCTCGGGTCATGGGTGCCATCTGGTAAGTATATGTAACAGAATGTAAAAGAATGTAACAGCTCAAATTCAAAAACCAAAATTCCCATGCCAACATGAATCATAACATATAACTTAAATCCAGACATGACATAGGATTAAACCTAATGATTTAATCATCCTTAAATCAGTAAACACAAACAATGTACTAATTCTCATTTTTTAGTCCAATGTAATTCGAAAGCCATCATCCCATGCCAAAAAAAACACTCCATACACAGAAAACAACAGATTTTTGATAAGTACTTATTTGTGTAGGGGTATCATCTGACTGCACACAAGGGATGATGAGCTGGGCAGGTGCAATATGGATGCAGTAAGCCACCCCAACAATGCCCGGCCCCCTTAACTAGGCTAGTTCTAGGTCAAATTAGGAGTCCAAGTCAACTCTGTCAAAACTAATCTTAATTAGGCTAAACTTCTACCTTAGCTAATCAAATATATATACTAGACTTCACGACGTGTGTCTGTGTATATATATATATATATATATATATATATATATATATATATATATATATATATATATATATATATATATATATATATAGGCATATATATATATATATAGGCATAATTTTAAGTAATTTATGCCTATATATATATATATATATATATATATATATATATATATATATATATATATATATATAGGCATAAATTACTTAAAATTATGCCTATATATATATATATATATATATATATATATATAGGCATAATTTTAAGTAATTTATTAATAATATATATATATATATATATATATATATATATATATATATATATATATGTCTGTGTGTGTGTGTATCCGTGTGTCTGTGTCCGTGTGTGTCCGTGTGTGTGTGTGTGTGTGTGTCTGTGTGTGTGTGTGTCCGTGTGTCCGTGTGTGTGTGTGTGTGTGTGTGTGTGTGTGTGTGTCCGTGTGTGTGTGTCCGTGTGTGTGTGTTTGTCCGTGTGTGTGTGTGTCTATGGGAGAGGAGGAGGCAGCTGCCCGCCCCCTCCCACCGCCCCCTCCACACCCCCCGCCCCCTCCCACCGCCGCCCCTCCACACCCTCCGCCACCCGCGGCCAGCCCCCCTCCACACATACCCCCCCCCCCCCGCACCCCGCGGCCAGCCCCCGCCCCCATCGTACCCCCCCCAACGCTGCCCGCCCCCTCGATCCCACCGCCCCCTCCACACCCCCCGCCCCCCGCGTACGGCCAGCCCCCCTCCGCAACCCCCCGCACCACGCGGCCAGCCCCCGCGCGCCCCCATCCCTCCAACGCTTCCCGCCCCCTCCCACCGCCCCCTCCACACCCCCCGCCACCGCCGCCACCGCCGTCCCCCGCAGTCGACGCCGCCCCCGCAGCCCCCGACGCCCCCGGCCCGCTGCACCCACGACCACCGCGCGCGTGCGCGAGAGAGAGAGAGCGAGAAAGAGAGAGAGAGCGAGAGAGAGAGAGAGGGAGAGGGGAATACCTTTGGGAGAGAGAGAGGAGAGGGGGTCGCCGATCACCGCCGCGGGAGAGAGAGGAGAGGGGGTCGCCGATCGATCACCGCGGGAGAGAGAGAGAGAGAGGAGAGAGAGGAGAGAGAGTGAAATTTGGGGGGAATGAAAAAGTTTCCTCCGTCGTTTCAACTTAAGTCTGGAACGTAAATTTAGCGACGGAGTAGCGACGGATTATTCCGTCGCTAATGCGTCAGTAAATCTCGCGCGAGTAGCGACGGATTATTCCGTCGCTAAGTCGTCAGTAAATCTCGCGCCAATATTTTAGGCTTTTGCCGCCAAAATATGCGACGTTCTAGCGACGGATATAAAACCGTCGCTACATGGCCGACTACCTATCGACGGCATAGCGACGGATATGGACATAAAAAAATAAAAAAAATTGTCCACTGCTTTCCATCGGTATTCCGTCACAAATTCGTCGGGGATCCGACGGTGATAGCGACGAAAAATTTCCGTCGCTAAATTGCCGTCGCTAAAGTACTGTAATTTGGTAGTGTTGTATAGTTGACCAAAAGTCAACTATTAGTCACCATTGACCTAAGGTTGACCAGGGTTGACCTAAAGTTGACCAGAGTTGACCAGGATTGACCAGTTGACCAAAAGTCAACTGTAGGCCAACTCTTGACCCCGTTTGACTTTCTTCGACTTGTTTTGACCCGTGATGCCTGGTATGACCTAGGATTGACTTGGGTTGGCTTAAATTGACTTGATATGACTTGATTTGACCTAGATTGACTTGACAGGACTTAGTGTGACTCAGTGAGACCTAGTTTGACCTAGATTGCATATCATTCATTGTAAATTATTCCTAAACTTGTTTAAACCTAAATTAACTTACAGTATCTCATATTTAGGTCTTCTGATACCGCTCTGAGCATTGATATACCATACAGCTCAGGACAGCAGGCGAGTACATTCACCGATAGTTTTCATTGTCTTGATATCTACTATATCCGATTCAGTTGTAGTGTCTTACTTGATTCTCGACACGATAGTTCACGGACTAGTATACGTCGAATCCTGTCATGAGATGTTATTCTCGGATTTTTCTTGGTATATTGGTGTGTGATATCCATGTTTCATGTACTTATATAGACATTGATTTGGGAGTGGGCTGATCACCTGCTTTTGAATCCGTGTCATGACGTGCCATGTCCGGGTCCATGATACTATTCGGGGATAGGGGAATTATTAGGGGTTATGTGATCAAAGCCTCCCTGTCACTATTTTGCTAGCGCCACCCTCACCTCACGTAGGGTGTAGCAGACACCCCTTGCCGGATTATCCAGGTTGGCCGGCATGACCCTTTCCAGAGATTTTCCTGTGATTGTCGGGCCAAGTGGATAATCCTACCATGACTCCCTAGCCGATCACATATCGCTCTAATAATTCAAATCATATTTTACATTTATTGTCGTATCTTATATTCCAGTTCAGTATTACTTTCTGTACTTTTCACCATGCTATGATTTCGTTTACTCACATGCTCTACCTGCCTTTATACTGTACCATGATTTGAGACTAAGTCCTGTTTGAAGGAAGGGTTACAACCCCGGTCCTTGTTTGGTTTAAGGGTTGTAACTCGACTTTCGAATGGTTCCCAAGTCGCCTATATCTTTGTCTTGTATTTCATTATACTGTCTCTTATAGTATTTGTCAATTCACATGGAACTGCTGTTGGTGTTTGTACTTGCTCATTTCTTGACATGATACCGTTATGATATTTTACAGATGATTCAGAGGCTGATTGCCCGACCTATTATGGGGACGGGCTGGATAGAATAGACTTGGACCGTGGCTTGTTAGTAGAGCCACTAGACTTTGCTCACCATGAGTAGCGTAGTTAGTTAGGTTTGCCTGGCCTGCGAGCAAGCTAGTACTTTTCAGTTTGTAGTATCTATTATATATTTTCTGAGACTCTGGACGTTTGTGTATAGCTCTGACTTGTGGATCTTGGACTCATTTCATGTTTTATCTATCATATTTCTTTCCCATGCTATCTACCTTAGTTTGAGATATGTGATTGAGACTGTATTGCTATGTCACCTCCATTCGGAGTGTATATACTGTACAGGTACATTTATCTGTTTTAGTCGTAGTATTTACAGACCCTATATACAGCGTTCTACCGCCGATACTGCGGCGTAGGCTGGACGTAACCACGTGCTCGTGCCCCTCTTCAGGGTGCGGGTCGTGACACATAACCATGCGAATGCGTGAATAGTTGACTCTAAAACACAAGCATGGCATCGAAATGTACATAACTACTTGGCACATTTTATCATTTTCGCGTTATCACTACATATCTGATCAAGGTCTCCAATGGCGACCTGCAGGTCCCAACATACTGAGACACCATGCCACATCCGATAGATTCGTGGGCACCATACATCTAGGGGTGAGCATTCGGTTTATTCGGTTCCAACCGAACCGAATAAGCAAAAACCGAATTGGACCGAAATCGAATAAGCAAAACCGAAACCGAACCGAATTGGTCAATAACTGAACCGAACCGAATTAAATCGGTTCGATTTTCGAATTTTTTTGGGTTTTTTTTGTTAATATATATAATAACAAAATATACCTAGATATATTCAGTATATACCTATAACATATACCTATATATATTTAGTATATACCTATAATTAGCACACACACATACACACACAAATATATATATATATATATATATATATATATATATATATATATATATATATATAAACTAAATTTTCTTATTCAGTTTTCGGTTTGGACCGAAACCGAATCCCAAAATCGAAACCGAAACCAAATAAGAAAATTTAGTATTTTCAAACCCGAAACCGAACCGAATTCCTTATTCGGTTCGGTTTGGTTCGGTTCGGTTTTCGGTCCAAAATCGAATAATGCTCACCCCTACATACATCTTCCAACATTTATGTGGTTTCGAACCAATATTGTTCACTTCACCGACGAAGCATATCATTTACATAGTTACATTTTCTTAGCATTTGTGCCACAACTGCTCGCTTCGCTGATGGAACATATCTTTCGCATTCCGACAGTTTCGTGGCACTACGCCACAACTGACCACTGCGCATACAAAGCCTTACTTCACAATTTTCGTACGTGCACTGATGCACGACTTGATACAGTTATTAAATGTTCTATCAATGTTCTCCGACTCGTTATTCAATGTTCTAGGACTTGTGCACTTAGTCTACGTTTTGCTACAATCCTTCGATGTTCTAATACGACTCGTGCACTTATTGCACGTTTCGCTACAGTTGTTCAAAGTTCTATCTTAGTGTAAAACCATACATTGTGACTTCTATTGTCTGGCCCACGCACATGGAATTCATGAAATTACTAGCACACAAGTGTACATTTTATTAAGGCATGATAGAGTACAAAAGAAGGGTCAAAGTCCACCCACCTTTACTATTCTGCATGTCGCCCCGTCGAGCCGATACAGCCCAACTCCTTAACTTTGTTGCACGATCTTCTCATTTGATCTAACTATACGAGCACTTCATGCTCCTTCGAACTAACCGACTAATCCGACATACCATTTCCATGCTTCAGCCCGTTGCGAGATGATACTCTGATCTCGGCGGACTCTATTGCAATAGGGTAAAATATCGACCTCAGAAAACTCTGTGTAAAGCCTGCACATGAAACCAACTCAAATTAATACTTCTTCGAATCAATTTAATACTTCTTCGAATCAATGACTCAACGTAATGCACCGTGCCGATGTAGGACATTACACAGGACGACCCGTGCCTAGCCCTATATAATACCATGTAAGATTTTGAATCTCTTTTTAAAATGTGTTTGTGAGTATTTTTCATTTGTATAAATAAAAAGTTGGCATACTCCTAGGTGATAATTACAATACAGCTGACAAATCTCATGTAATCATTTCCTATAATCATGAACGTGATAACTATAATATGATTGAAAATTGATAAATCTTCTATAGTTGGGCGTTAATTAGGGGTGAGCATTCGGTTTATTCAGTTTCAACCGAAATAAAATAGGCAAAACTGAATTAACCAAAATTCTAAAAAGCTAAAGCTAAAACTGAAACGAAATTAGCCAAAACTGAAATCGAACCGAATAATAAAAGTTTATTCGGTTTGTTCGGTTGTAATATTTCTATTGTTTAATGGGCTATGCCCAAATTAGGATTGTGGTTAAATTTTATTAAACATTTTTATTTTTATACACACATTTATTGTATTTTAAAGTTGCATCCAAAGTTGGACTTCAATATATATATATATATATATATATATATAATTTTTAAAATATACACATTTTTAATTATAAAATATACATAAATTTGAGAATATTTACTTAATTGTATAAATTTTATTCGGATTTCGATTTTGCATCAAATTCGAAACTGAATCAAAACCAATTTCTTTTAAACCCAACCGAATCTCTTATTTGATTCGATTTTGTACAATTTTTTCGGTAATAATACTCACTTCTACATCTGATAATGGATTCGTGGGAATTCTTAATAATTTAGAGAAACCTATAATTTTCCTCTCTTTGCCCCTCTCCAATGTCACGAACTCTGGAATACCACCTCTAATAGTGGAGTTGGGGAAGCAAAAGCCTTCTTTCCAAACGGTACGCGATTGTACCTAAATTCTAAAATCCTACAAGAGGAGCACCATTAGTTTGGCTCAAGAAAATCAATTCATCTATATTCCTTTTGTCTCTAAAAAATGAAAAATAAAATAAAATTACTCCCAGATTTCAAAGGAAAGCTTTCATTTATTTTCTTTCCCTTCGTTACCAATAAACTATATAAAGTCCAACAACACATTCAACTTTAGGTTAGCATCCAGCACAAAACATGTCAACAAGAGGAGAACCCCAACAGGAAAAGTTGAGACATCCTTATGACATGATCATGGCTGCTTAATAGTCTCGCAAGAAATGCATCATTGCTTAATTGGTAGGTCAAGATGAACCCACCTATATATACTAAGCATATCATACACATATTTTAACATTCTTTTAATTAACTAATAAAGACTCTTTAGGAAGACCAAAGAGTAGTCTTCGTAATTACTAAATTGTCCATATTAAAATTAATGAACCATTTTTAATTAGTACAGACATGTAAGGATATTTTTGGAATTTAAAAGTTTCACCATCAAATTTTCCTATTATATAGTAGAATAGATGTAGCTCCAGTGGAATCTAGTGAAATATAAGTTACTACAGCTGCATAAATTGGAAGAAGTAAGGAACAGACAAACGTAACGTGTTCCTCGTATATATATAGCATTCGAAGCCTAAAATCATTGGCCCATGATTCAATATGTTTTACCATTCCTAGCTTAAATCCAATCCATGTTTGGTGACTTTGTTCCCAATTGTTTGCTTCTTGTAACAACACAATTATTTCAAATAATTACGTGACTATGATTAGAAAATCTGTGGCTAGGAATAGCTCTTCTTTTTGCAAAAGCTCCGTAGAGGCCCCTTTAGTATTTTTATGTTGAAATTAGGCCAAAAACTATGTTTATGGAGTAGAGTTTTGGCTTTTAGCTTTAATATGCGTAGTAAACTAAGGCCATCCCCAATAGGGTTTCTAAAATTGAATTTCTATCTACTTGGCATTCTACTTTAAGTATATTTATATCCTAGTTGTAAGAGTTTCTAAAAAATACTTTCTAAAGACAACAAACAAAATGATCAATTAAATGAGGTAGAGATAGGACACAATATTAATTACTATGAGAGAAAAAAAAATTATGAACCTCATATAAATTTTTCATCATATATCATTGTCACTTAGAATGAAAATTAGAACAGAAATCGAAATCATGGCTAGAATAAAAAAAACTCTAATTTTTTTTATACCATGTAAATAGGGAAGATAATAACCCCCATTAGAGATGGCCTAAGGGCCAGTTTGACATGCACTTATGTTTCGTCCATGTTTCTTTGGGGTTCAAAGAAGAGTAATGCGCGCTATTCGTACCTCCAAATTATTCCTCCAAATCATTCCATCTTATGTGACGGTTGACGTGACATGTTAAATAATATTATGTGTCATATTACATGACAGATGACATGACAAATTTTAATTCAAAAAATTAATTATCCAAAAAAAAAAATTCACGTTAATATTAATGTCAATGTTAATATTATGTGTTGTATGTCCATACTAATTGATTCTGATGAATTCTTACATAAAATTGGGTTTATCATCGAAATTGTAAATCCAAAAAATTTACACTTATGATTTACACCCTTAGGCCTCGTTTGTTTCGCGGAATCTCCGGGTTAGGAAAGGAAAGTGAATACTTTACTATATTTGGGTAACAAAGAAATTGAGGAGGAAAGGAAAGTGATTCTCAATGGAAGAAAAATTAGAAAAAAAAAGTAATTACATCTATCCAAACAAAAAATTATTTTTCTACATTGAAGTATTTACTTTCTTTTTCAAATTTTTTGACATTTTCGATCATCGGAAAGAAAAATAAATTAAAATTAAAATTTTCTAAAGGAAATGAAAGGACAAGGAATTGCAGCAATTGCCTTAATGAGAAGAAAAAAAGAGAAATTTATGCACTCAGGCAAAAGACAAAAGTCAATCCCCCACCGTGCATGCGCTGCACCACTCCCGGGCTACGTAAAGACAAGTGTTGAAGCACAGTGCAGTACCAAGTAGTCATCGATCTCTGTCAGTGCCCTCTTCGGAACTTTTAAAATCCAGCATTCATGAAATTATTGGGATTTATTTCCTACTGCCAATTCACTGACACAGACTCTCTCTCTCACACACTTCTTTTACCTTTTTTTTTTGTTATATCTGCCAAAAATCTCTGCTGATATGATTTCAATGTGACACCAAGATGGCCTTCCCCCGTCTGCACTCTTCCATGCACACCACTAAAAGGATCAGAAAATTAAAAGGGAGAGAAGACTGGAGAGCTGAGAAAGTGACCATGCAAAGAGTGCAGGGCCCCCCTCACCCCACCCTCTCTGTCCTTCTTTGTCTATATGATTTTGCATGAAAGTCCCTTAAATCTAGGGCTGCAATTGCACCAGAGCAGCTTGCACACATGAAGTGGTGGTGGGAGGATGATAAGAAAAATGTTTTTATGTACCTCCAAAATATTTTTTTTTTTTTCCGTGTATCTCCATTACGTGGTCCTCTTTTATTGATTTATGTCTTTTCCTAAATTTTTTTTTATTTGCTTGGATCAATAAGACAGTGCCATGTAATGAAAGAACATGAAGAAATTTTTTTTTTTGAATTACATATAGCATTACTCGGATGATAATTAACACTCGTGGGGAGGGAGCAGGGAGGGAGGGAGGGAATCAGAGGGGTGGTGGTGAAGAAATCTAATCAAAGTTGTCCAACTCAAGCTCCTCCCCTCCCTGTGATGAGATGGCTGCATTGACAGGACCCCAATGATCAATGGATGGAGGTGAGGTTGGGTGTGGTTTGCCAGATGCCACCAAGCTAGGTTACAAATTGACATGGAAACATGTGCACCAAATCTATAAGATGAGGACAGGCGGAGATTGGTTATTTATTTGTTAGACCCTTGATTTGAAAGGGAAAACAAAGGTTTTAATTTTGTACCATACTCCCTTGTTTCACAGCTGGCATATTCAAATGCAGAAAATTTCATATAGAGGAAAAATGTTTAACCAATTTGCATAGAACAGGTTAATTTTTAAATATTTCTAAAAAAGGGGATCTGGCGCCAGTGCAACTGACGCCGGACAAAAAAGTTTTAAAAAAAAATCAGGCGCCAGTTATACTGGCGCCAAAGATTAAAAAAAAAAATTTCAATCCCGACGCCAGTTCAACTGGCGCCAACTCTATTTTCTTTGGTTTTTTTTTTTTCTTTCGGTTTTTGTAGTTTGGTTTGATTTGGTTTGGTTTGATTTATCTTTTAGTTTGATTTAGTTTGATCTTTTAGCTTAGTTTAATCTATTAGTTACTTTATTATTATCTATACTATGTATAATAACCAAATATACCAGTTAAAATTTGTTATTATCTATACTATGTATAATAATAAAATATATCAGTTTAATCTATTAGTTACTTTGTTATTGTTATTGATGTATTATTATTTATTTTTATTTGTATACTAATATATTACTATGTTTGGAGATTAATCAAATTCAGGTGTCAATCCTGTGAGATCCTCTAATGTACTATCCTCCAATATATTAGTATACAAATAAATATAAATTAAAATACATTAATAACAAAATAACTAATAGATTAAACTGATATATTTTGTATTATCCATAGTATATATAATAATAAAAATTATTTTTTAATTTAAAATTATTATATGTATATATATTAACTGAGATATTTTGTTGTTATCCATAGTATAGATAATAACAAAGTAACTATTAGATTAAACTAAGTTAAACGATCAAACTAAATCAACTAAAAGACAAATCAAACCAATCCAAATCAAACCAAACTACAAAAACCGAAAAAAACCAAAAAAAAAAAAAAAAGTTTGGCGCCAGTGGGGTTTGAGAATTTTTTTTTTATTCTTATTTCCTCTTTGGCGCCAGTTTGTCTGGCGCCTGATATTTAAAAAAATAAATAAATTGTCTGGCGCCAGTTGCACTGGCGCCAGATCCCGTTTTTTAGAAATATTTTAAAATTATCCTGTTTTATGCAAATTAGATAAACATTTTCCCTCTTTATGAAATTTCCCGTATTCAAATGTATAAGAGAGTTTTCTCTTTTTTAGATGCTTTGAAGTAACGCTGGGAACTTACGTGCTGCATTGCATTTTTTTTTTTTTTTTTACTCATCTATTTTTAACTTTCACTATTTATAAATAGAAAAAATAATGTGTCTTTATGTCACCCCCAGTTTTCAAATTAGGGATATTTTTGTCATTTTTCAAGTTTTATAATTTTTAGAAATTTTATTTGATTTTATGTGATTTTTTGGGATTTATTTGGGTTGGTTTGGATTTTATCCAATTCGGACTCAAATTGGAGACCCGGGTAGCCTGGACCCTAGTGGGACCCACATACTAGCTGGACTTAGCCCACATACCATCCTAATTAGGTTAGAAATTATAAACCCTATTTCCATGGCTTAATTAGTCATTTTAGAGCTTAATTAGTATTTAGAAATCAAACCGAACCAAACCCGAACCGAACCAAACTAAGTTTATTGGGTTGGAGGCTTAGTGGATCCACACCCAAACCCACCAAGCCCCCCCCCCCCCCCCCCCCCTCCCTTTTCTTCTTCATTAAGAAATCAAACTCTTCTCTCTCTCTCTCTAATTTCTTTCTTTCTTCAAGCTTTCTTCCTCCAAGCAAAGACCTACACCTAGGTAAGCTCATAAATCCCCATTAATTCCTTTAATTCATTTATTTCCTTCACAATAGTTGTAGAGGAGGTGATTCTCCACACTTTGTCCCTAGAATTTATTAGGTTTCCTAAAATCTAGGTTAGAAGATTTATTTGGGGGTTTTCTAACTAGAGTGGTATATTTATATATATGTAGATATATATGTGTAGGTATATATATGTATATTGATATGTATTGGTGTCATGAGGAATGGTGGTGGTGTGTGAGAGTGGTAGGGAGTGTGTGTGTGCTTGTGTGAGTGTGTGTGAGAGAGTGTGAGAGGGTGGTGTGTGTGTTTGAGAGTGGTATATATATATATATATATATATATATATATATATATATATATATATATATATATATGTATTTGTGTGTATGTAGAGATTGGTGGTGGTGGTGGTGTTTGTGTCATGAGAGTGTTGGTGAGAGTGTGAGTGAGCTTGTGTGAGTGTGTGAGAGTGAGAGTGTGTGTATGTGTTTGTGAGAGTGTGTGTGTATATATGTATATATATATATCTAAAAGTATACCTATATGTGTGTGTGTATATATATATATAGGTAGAGGGATGGATATTAGATTATATATATGTGTATGTATTATATATAAGTATTTGTGTGTGTAGAGGAATGAGAGAGTGGTAGTGGTATTGATGTCAAGAGAGTGCTTGTGTGAGTGTTTGTGAGTGTGTGTCTATATTTATAGATATATATATATGTGTGTGTGGGTGTATATATATGTATATATATGAAGAGATGTGTGTGTGTATTTATATATGTAGATATACGTGTGTGTGTGGTTATATATATGTAGAGAGTTGTGAGTGAATGTATAGATATTTATATGGATATATAGATAGATGGATATCTAGATAGATAATTAGATATATATATATATATATATATATATATATATATATATATATATATATATATATATATATATATATATATATATAGAGGAAGTAGAGGTGAAGAAGAAGAATAATAAGAGCAGCAGCAATAGCAGTAGAGGGGCAGCAGCAGCAGCTGCATAGCTGCTGAAATCAGCAGCTACCCCCCTTTTTTTTCCCCCTTTAAGCCTATTTAACCCCCCCCTTTCATCTATACATATATATATATATATATATATATATATATATATATATATATATATATATATATATATATATATATATATATTATATATGGTTAGAATCGTAGAGAAGAGTAGAAGAAGATTATGGAATGAGAAGTTAGAAAAGAATTAGAGGTTAGGAGGAAAGATTGGAAGAAGTTAGAAGAATAGGAAGAAAGCTAGAATAGAAATAGAGGAAAACCGAGTTAGAGGGCGAAACGGAGCTCGGAGTATCGGATCGAGTTGAAACTTGGCGTGGGGCAAGAATACGTGATTTAGATTTTGCGGGTAGGCTCCCGAGAGTAAATCGGGATCGTAGGGCGCCGGTATCGCGCCGTATCAGTGCGTATCTTGAAATATTCAAGATTTTGACAACGGGCCGTATCATGGACCGAATGTCCACGTTACCTAGGTATTTTGGTAGATATTATATGTATAGGCTAGTATCATACTACCCTGGAGAGATCGGGTCAAAATATCAAGCGTATGTAGGCTAACTAGATAATCGTCGAAGGTAGAATTTTGCCCTTTTTAAGGGTAAAATAGGAATTTGGCCTATGGCCAAGAAATGAGTTTCGAAGTCCAAGATAGACTTGGATATGGGTTGTAGAGGTTGGTAATGGGTAGAAATAGCCGTCTAGACCTAGTCTTGACCCCGGTTGACCACGGTTGACTTTTTAGGCAAAAAGTCAACTATGGGTCAACGCTTTACCCAATTTAGTCCCAAATTCCATTTGACTTGTGCAGTTGACCGAAAGTCAACTGTTAGTCACCAGTGACCTAGAGTTGACCTAGGGTTGACCAGAGTTGACCACGGTTGACCAGAGTTGACCGGTTGACCAAAAAGTCAACTGTTGACTCAAATGGATCCCGATTGATTCCGTTTGACTTGCATTGACCCAGTATGACTTAGCTAGACCTAATATGACTTAGATTGACCTCGTACAGTCTAGTTTGACGTGTTTTGACCTAGAATGACTTAATAGGATTCAAATTGATTTGACTTTATTTTATAAGTATAGTATTGATACGTCTTGTTCTCTATAGGTCCTCGAGACGCTGCATTTGCTCCGGTTGACGTACCATATCATATTTCAGGCGAGTACATTCTCTGACACTTTTCCAATTTATAATGATTGTTATGATTCATGTAATTAGTGTGGATATGCTTGTTCTCGACACATTGGTCACACGGATTGGTATTCATGGATCCCGACATGAGATGTTATTACTCGTTATCTTGGTATATCTTGTGCAAGCCCCCTTGTAGTTCTTGTGCAGTATATGGACACCGATTCTCGAGGAGACTTGCTCCCTTCTCGTAGAATCCCGTGTCGTAACGTGTCTTGCTTGGATCCACTCTACCAGTCGGGGACGGGGAGTACTAGTGTAGATGTGTGGTCATTACCCACCTTGTTTATTCTTGTAGACCTTGAATGCTACCAATCCTACACTCCACGTGGGATTGGCTGATCATAACCTTGTGCAGACCCAATCCGGCCACATGTTGTAGCTAGTATTCACACACCTAGAGATATGATTCTTGATTCTTGTACATGCCATGATCAGTTTACTTGCCTTGTTCTAGCTCTAGTTTTACGGCTTACCTTGCCATGATACTCACATGTACATTCTATGATTTTTTTGTATATACTCTCTATTTATTGTCTTATAGCTTTTGTCATATCTTGTGAACTGTTGTTAGTAGATTGTACTCGTTCCATCCTGACAGGATATGTTAAAAATATTACAGATGCAGACGAGGGAGACTATTCTACCTACTACGGTCCGGATGACGTAGTGGGCCTAGATCTGGAGACTTTGGTCCAGCAGGGCTTAGCTCCGCCTGGCGAGACCTTACCCCTTGCTTAGTTAGAGTAGGTCTTTTGTACTGGACTTTGTCTCCAGCTACTTTTGAGACTGTTTTTATTATGGACTGTATTAGAGACTTGGACTTGTATATATTCTTGTGTTGGACTTGACAGGTTATATATTATTTTATCGTCTTGTTGTCTTTTCATTTCAGTCTTTACTTTGTTATCTTAGAGTCGTGATTGAGTACTCATATATATTCATTGCTTGTCCTCCGTTCGGAGTTGACCATGGACTTGACAGGTTTTTGTTATATATATAAACTGTTTAGAAGTAGAAAAATCCACAACGTTCTACGCCGATTTTTCGGTGAGGGCTGGGCGTTGTCGCGTCACGTGCCCTTTTAGCGGGTGCGGGTCGTGACACGTTTTAGTGGTGGCCCACGCAGGTCCTGAAGTCGCAATTAGTGCGATGTCGTAGTGGCGCTCGACTTAGAGTACTATTACGAGCCTGCGGTACGTATCTAGGATAGGCTATAGGCTAAGAGTACTCAATCACAGTAGGATCTTACCTTGCTTATCTTGCTTACCGTCTTTGATATTGATTTTCTGCATTCTAGCTGTCCTCCTTTGATATTGCCTTCATGTGCCATATTGATATCTTCTTTTCAATTTGTCTCCAGGATAGTTATGACTCACTCTCTTGGCGAGGAGCACGAAAAGACGGAGAGGTCTGCCACCTCTGGCGGACAGGCTCCGGTCACTTCCCCTGCTGATGGGACGTCAGTTGGGATTCTTGGGGGTACTCCTCCAGCTACCTCGATGACAGTCCCTGGGGTTGCGGGTGCTCTTCCCGTAGTGCCGGGAGCTGTCGTGGGCGCTCTTCCTCCTCCTGTGCAGCAGATTCCTCCGTCAGTTGCAGACATACTTCCACCTCCACCTCCTCTGCCTACAGATATGGGGCAGATGTTTACCTTCCTCCAGCAGATACTGGAGACTCAGAGAGCCCAGGCCGAGGCTCAGCAGAGGCAGACAGACGCGATGCGTCAGGGCATGGAGGATGCCCATCAGTTGGCCCTTGCAGCCGTGGAGCAGAGGGCTCCTCATCCGGGGACGCGTACTAGGTACGGAGATATCCAGGACTTTAAGAAGCTCGGGCCCCGTGACTTTAGCGGGACCGAGGGTGTGGTCTATGCAGATGATTGGCTCGAGGATATCGAGCGGCAGATGAGGGCCTCCCGCCTGGCAGACGACCTGAAGGTCGAGGCGGTAGGTTTGCAGTTGCTAGACATTGCACGCACCTGGTTCAGAAACGAGCCAGCCCTAGCTGGAGAGGACCGTACTTGGGCAGAGTTCAAGCTCCTCTTCAAGGAGAAGTTCTTTTCCCCCACGGACAAGATTGACCTGGTGCGACAGTTCCAGGATCTGCAGCAGGGCAGTCTATCTGTGGAGGAGTACGCAGCGGAGTTCGGCCGTCTGAGCCGATACGCAGAGTACATGGTTCGAGATCCGGAGATCAGGGCAAGCCGGTTCAGGGAGGGACTCGCTTGGGATATCAAGCACCTCATTCCCTCCTTCTATGAGACGTATGCCCAGATCTATGCGGAGGCCCGCAAGGTTGAGCGGGAGTGGGGCTTGAAGCCCAAGAGGGAGCGTGATCATTTATCGGGGGCTACTAGCAGCGCAGGGGCTGCTAAGCGCCCTCAGCTTCAGCATCGTTCCTTCCAGCATCCCCAGCCGCAGGTGCAGGCCAGAGCACCGGTTCAGCAGCAGGTGCAGCACACTCAGCAGAGGCAGGCACAGCATGGGGCTCCTTGCGGCTACTGCAAGAATCCCGGTCACATCTGGAAGGTCTGCCGGAAGAGGCTAGGCTTGTGCCTCTATTGCGGGGAGGCTGGACATCAGTTGAGAGATTGTCCTACGAACCATCGCCGTGCAGCTCAGGGAGCACAGGGTAGGCCACCTATGGCACCGCATCACGCCCTCCACCAGCAGCGGGATATACCCCGCCAGGACAGGGCTTTTGCGATGGCAGTTGAGGATCCTGTACGCATTGGACTAGGAGGTAGGGTCTTGCTCTTTCTTTTACCTGTTATCTCCGCCCATTGATTGATGATTGCTTTCTTAGTACCTTTAGTTGCATATGTGATGATCATGCTAGATTAAATAGAAACCCCAATGAAGACTGCAATAACACGATACTGTAGAGATTTAAAACCATGCATGTTTTCTGATTTCCTGGATTACATGTTATATAACTTAGGATAAAATTTAGTAGACCTTGATTGTTGGGTGCTTGACCTAGAGAAGAGTACGACCGTTTGAATTTCGAGGACGAATTTTTTTAAGGAGGGTAGATTTGTCATCCCCAGTTTTCAAATTAGGGGTATTTTGTCATTTTTCAAGTTTTATAATTTTTAGAAATTTTATTTGATTTTATGTGATTTTTTGGGATTTATTTGGGTTGGTTTGGATTTTATCGAATTCGGACTCAAATTGGAGACCCGGGTAGCCTGGACCCTAGTGGGACCCACATACTAGCTGGACTTGGCCCACATACCATCCTAATTAGGTTAGAAATTATAAACCCTATTTCCATGACTTAATTAGTCATTTTAGAGCTTAATTAGTATTTAGAAATCAAACCGAACCAAACCCGAACCGAACCAAACTAAGTTTATTGGGTTGGAGGCTTAGTGGATCCACACCCAAACCCACCAAGCCCCCCCCCCCCCCCCCCCCTCCCCACATGGCCGGCCATGACAAGGCTTCCCCCCCCTTTTCTTCTTCATTAAGAAATCAAACTCTTCTCTCTCTCTCTCTCTAATTTCTTTCTTTCTTCAAGCTTTCTTCCTCCAAGCAAAGACCTACACCTAGGTAAGCTCATAAATCCCCATTAATTCCTCTAATTCATTTATTTCCTTCACAATAGTTGTAGAGGAGGTGATTCTCCACACTTTGTCCCTAGAATTTATTAGGTTTCCTAAAATCTAGGTTAGAAGATTTATTTGGGGGTTTTCTAACTAGAGTGATATATTTATATATATGTAGATATATATGTGTAGGTATATATATGTATATTGATATGTATTGGTGTCATGAGGAATGGTGGTGGTGTGTGAGAGTGGTAGGGAGTGTGTGTGTGCTTGTGTGAGTGTGTGTGAGAGAGTGTGAGAGGGTGGTGTGTGTGTTTGAGAGTGGTATTTATATATGTATATATATGTATATATATATATATATATATATATATATATATATATATATATATATATATATATATATATATATATATATGTATTTGTGTGTATGTAGAGATTGGTGGTGGTGGTGGTGTTTGTGTCATGAGAGTGTTGGTGAGAGTGTGAGTGAGCTTGTGTGAGTGTGTGAGAGTGAGAGTGTGTGTATGTGTTTGTGAGAGTGTGTGTGTATATATGTATATATATATATATCTAAAAGTATACCTATATGTGTGTGTGTATATATATATATATATATATATATATAGGTAGAGGGATGGATATTAGATTATATATATGTGTATGTATTATATATAAGTATTTGTGTTTGTAGAGGAATGAGAGAGTGGTAGTGGTATTGGTGTCAAGAGAGTGCTTGTGTGAGTGTTTGTGAGTGTGTGTCTATATTTATAGATATATATATATATATATGTGTGTGTGGGTGTATATATATGTATATATATGAAGAGATGTGTGTGTGTATTTATATATGTAGATATACGTGCGTGTGTGTGGTTATATATATATGTAGAGAGTTGTGAGTGAATGTATAGATATTTATATGGATATATAGATAGATGGATATCTAGATAGATAATTAGATATATATATATATATATATATATATATATATATATATATAGGAAGTAGAGGTGAAGAAGAAGAAGAATAAGAGCAGCAGCAATAGCAGTAGAGGGGCAGCAGCAGCAGCTGCATAGCTGCTGAAATCAGCAGCTACCCCCCTTTTTTTCCCCCTTTAAGCCTATTTAACCCCTCCACCCCCCTTTCATCTATATATATATGTATATATATATATATATATATATATATATATATATATATATATATATATATATATATATATATATATATGTATTATATATGGTTAGAATCGTAGAGAAGAGTAGAAGAAGATTATGGAATGAGAAGTTAGAAAAGAATTAGAGGTTAGGAGGAAAGATTGGAAGAAGTTAGAAGAATAGGAAGAAAGCTAGAATAGAAATAGAGAAAAACCGAGTTAGAGGGCGAAACGGAGCTCGGAGTATCGGATCGAGTTGAAACTTGGCGTGGGACAAGAATACGTGATTTAGATTTTGCGGGTAGGCTCCCGAGAGGAAATCGGGATCGTAGGGCGCCGGTATCGCGCCGTATCAGTGCGTATCTTGAAATATTCAAGATTTTGACAACGGGCCGTATCATGGACCGAATGTCCACGTTACCTAGGTATTTTGGTAGATATTATATGTATAGGCTAGTATCATACTACCCTGGAGAGATCGGGTCAAAATATCAAGCGTAGGTAGGCTAACTAGATAATCGTCGAAGGTAGAATTTTGCCCTTTTTAAGGGTAAAATAGGAATTTGGCGTATGGCCAAGAAATGAGTTTCGAAGTCCAAGATAGACTTGGATATGGGTTGTAGAGGTTGGTAATGGGTAGAAATAGCCGTCTAGACCTAGTCTTGACCCCGGTTGACCACGGTTGACTTTTTAGGCAAAAAGTCAACTATGGGTCAACGCTTTACCCAATTTAGTCCCAAATTCCATTTGACTTGTGCAGTTGACCGAAAGTCAATTGTTAGTCACCAGTGACCTAGAGTTGACCTAGGGTTGACCATAGTTGACCAGAGTTGACCATGATTGACCAGAGTTGACCGGTTGACCAAAAAGTCAACTGTTGACTCAAATGGATCCCGATTGATTCCGTTTGACTTGCATTGACCCAGTATGACCTAGCTAGACCTAATATGACTTAGATTGACCTTGTACAGTCTAGTTTGACGCGTCTTGACCTAGAATGACTTAATAGGATTCAAATTGATTTGACTTTATTTCATAAGTATAGTATTGATACGTCTTGTTCTCTATAGGTCCTCGAGACGCTGTATTTGCTCCGGTTGACGTACCATATCATATTTCAGGCGAGTACATTCTTTGACACTTTTCCAATTTATAATGATTGTTATGGTTCATGCAATTAGTGTGGATATGCTTGTTCTCGACACATTGGTCACACGGATTGGTATTCATGGATCCCGACATGAGATGTTATTCCTTGTTATCTTGGTATATCTTGTGCAAGCCCCCTTGTAGTTCTTGTACAGTATATGGACACCGATTCTCGAGGAGACTTGCTCCATTTTCGTAGAATCCCGTGTCGTAACGTGTCTTGCTTGGATCCACTCTACCAGTCGGGGACGGGAAGTACTAGTGTAGATGTGTGGTCATTACCCACCTTGTTTATTCTTGTAGACCTTGAATGCTACCAATCCTACACTCCACGTGGGATTGGCTGATCATAACCTTATGCAGACCCAATCCGGCCACATGTTGTAGCTAGTATTCACACACCTAGAGATATGATTCTTGATTCTTGTACATGCCATGATCAATTTACTTGCCTTGTTCTAGCTCTAGTTTTACAGCTTACCTTGCCATGATACTCACATGTACATTCCATAATTTTTTTGTATATACTCTCTATTTATCGTCTTATAGCTTTTGTCATATCTTGTGAACTGTTGTTAGTAGATTGTACTCGTTCCATCCTGACAGGATATGTTAAAAATATTACAGATGCAGACGAGGGAGACTATTCTACCTACTACGGTCCGGATGACGTAGTGGGCCTAGATCTGGAGACTTTGGTCCAGCAGGGCTTAGCTCCGCCTGGCGAGACCTTACCCCTTGCTTAGTTAGAGTAGGTCTTTTGTACTGGACTTTGTCTCCAGCTACTTTTGAGACTGTTTTTATTATGGACTGTATTAGAGACTTGGACTTGTATATATTCTTGTATTGGACTTGACAGGTTATATATTATTTTATCGTCTTGTTGTCTTTTCATTTCAGTCTTTACTTTGTTATCTTAGAGTCGTGATTGAGTACTCGTATATATATTCATTGCTTGTCCTCCGTTCGGAGTTGACCATGGACTTGACAGGTTTTTGTTATATATATAAACTGTTTAGAAGTAGAAAAATCCACAGCGTTCCACACCGATTTTTCGGTGAGGGCTGGGCGTTGTCGCGTCACGTGCCCTTTTAGCGGGTGCGGGTCGTGACACTCTATGACTTAATTCACTAATCTTTTGTCAACCAACCAAGACTCTTATGTCTCTTTTGTTAAATCATTTTTTTATTGTATAAAAGAACAAAAAAATTATATTTTTTTACGGAAATATGTTTGATAAGTGTATTTATGTTTTTTGTTTTCTAAAACTATTTTTTTAAATAGTGAAAAAAATTGTTTACCATATTTTTATAAACAAAATCAGAAAATAATAATAAATAAATTTATGATGCAAATTTATTCATGTCAAACATGTTTCTTTACAAAAACATCAAATATATATATAAACAAGTAACAACTATATATGGTATATATAAAAAAATTAATTTTTTTTTTGAAATCACACGCACACACACAATTGGGGGGCTCGAACCTTGCCGGCCCCTCCGGATGTCCGCTCTAATACCACTAGGCTAGAGAGCTCGGACAAAAAAAAAACAAAAAAAAACAAACAAACAAATAAATAAAAATGATACCAAACAGGACCTAAATGGTTAGCTTGCTTCGTTAACTTATTATGTACTTTTGTTGCATATTATCTAGAAGAACACACGAGTAACAAATAAGTTGGATAGTGTACACTGTCCAAAGCGTTAAGTCGTTAATTCTAACAAAAATATGTAAGACCGATACTGGTCTTGGATTTAAATCCTCACCGATATATACATCCAGAGTTATGCCAACTCATGTGGGAGTCCGCAATATAGCAAGGGTTTTTCTAAGAGCACTCCTAAAACTATTTGGGGCTAATCCTTACTATGGGACGGTCCAAGAAGGTAAATTTTTTACTAAGGACAATCCAAATTTTACTTGGGACTAACTCATCCCCAAAAATTAGGGTTTTGTCCCTCCTCTCCTTTCGCCACCGCCGACGACCTCTAGCCCATGCTCCCAACCGGAGGTGACGAAGGGGGCGAGGGAGGAGGAGGGGGAGGCACCGCCTCCTTCTCGTCCAGCGGAGGCACCGCCTCATTCATCACTTACATCCTCGACAGTCCCCAAATCCAGATCTCGATCGAGCTCCCCATCGCCATTAAGGGCAGATCCTTCTCTGTAATGACCATTGTTCGTATTACGTATCTCGGTATACATGTACGTATTTAGACCCGTATTGCTTGTCTCCTTGGTTGGTTCGGCCCAACTTGACTTGGTTCGGCTTGGTTTTGCACGGTTCGATTTTGCTTGATTTTAATGTGGACCAAACCAATCCCACCTACCACCTTCATTAAATATTCCACCTACCACCATCCTCATTAAATATCCCACCACACATTTCTCTCTCTTCATTACTTCTTCTTCTCCACCATTACTTCTTCAACCACCAGAGAAAGAGAGAGGGAGAGCTTAGGCAAGTGCATCTTGCTTCATAGAGGAAGTCCAATTTTTATTGTTTCATTGTCTTCCTCATGTGTTTCTAGTCCACTTTAGTATTTAGCATTTTTCATTTCCATGGTTATATTTTTGTAGATCTAGCTTTGTGGTATTTTCGGTATAGCTGTCAAGACGGGCCGGCGGGGCGGGCCAGCCCGTAACCCACCATTTGGCGGGACGGGACGGGCCGATCCATCATTTTGACGGGCTGGAAAAATTCCAACCCAGCCCACCGGCGGGCCGCGGGCTAGGCGGGCCGGCCCGCTCATATATATAATATTTTCTACTCACTCTCATATGCATCAAATTACAAGTTAAATACAAGAAACATTATAATAGTAGATATTTCTTTAAAACACCTACATTCATGTAAATAAGTGACCAAATTTAATATTTTATACGTCATTACTTGTATTAAATGAGAATTTTTATCATTTATAATACATATCTCATATATGTGCTAAATAAAAAAATTAAAAATTTTATAAAAAAATAGATGGCGGGCCAACCCACTTGGCCCGCGGGCTAGCCCACCGCGGGACGGGCTACTAGCGGGCCAGCCCACCTAGGTCCGCCTGTTTGGCGGGCTCCTAAATGCTCGACCCAACCCACCTTTTTGGCGGGCGGGACGGGCCGGCCCAACGGGCTTAGCCCATTTTGACAGCTCTAATTTTCGGTTTCCAGGATTTTGATCTATCAAACTGGCATATTTTGCTAGTTGATGGTCCAATGTTGCCGAAAATTTCGTTTGGTCCAAATTTGACCTACGAAATTTGCTGAGCCGCATGGACATTTTTAGCACTCAGTCGCATGGCCTATTAATGCAATAGCCAGCACTTAGTTTACATGCATTATGCAATACTAACAGCCAGCCGAATATGCATCATTATTTTAATACATTAAAAATGGAATGCATCAGCACCCAAGAGAGCCGCATATGGCACTTAATGAGCCGCATATGAATGCAACATTTTGCATGCTATATTCTAAACGTGCATCTATTGCATACAATATTTTTATTGCCAATGCATGCATTTTATGCATGGTTCCACTGCATTCTCCAAATGCATTCATTAGCATTCAATTAATGCTTTAATGCATTAATTACATGCATTTTGGACAAGCTAACCGCATAAAGGCTTTATATTCTAATGCATTCCTAATGCTGTGCTTTAATGCATTTAAGCATTTAAGGCCTTGATATTTAATCTTTTGCATTTTTTCTAATGCAGTACTTAAATGCTTTAATGCATTTAAATCATTAACAATTAATATTTTATGCTTTAATGCATTGATTTAAAGCATTTGGAAAGGCTAGCCGCATAAGCTTCTTAAAGTTTGCATTTAATGCATTCCTAAAGCATTACTTAAATGCTTTAATGCATTTAGATCCTTAACATTTAATAGTTTATGCTTTAAGGCCTCCCTTGGGAGACTCAGCCGCATAAGTTCTTAGGAAAGTAATTAATGCATCTCTTTTTGGCATTCTTAAATGTAATTTTTACATTTTTCCTAATGCCCTTCCTTGGAGAGCCAACCGCATAAGCATGTAAGAATGCATTTAATGCATTCTTTAATACATTCTTAAAATGTAATTTTTATTATTTTATATATATGCATATATTTCTTTAATGCAATTCCTTAAGCCAGCCGCATATGGCTTCCATCAGCTGAATACCAATAGCGAGCCATATTATATTGCATATTTATATATTTTGCTAGCCGCATGGCTTAGCCGCATGAGCAAGTGACTGCTGGCCGCATGAAAAATTTTCGAGCCTCATGAGTCCCCCACAGCCCTTGCCCCCTTCTAATATTTAATTATTAAATGTGTACTTGTACTAAATTAATTGTTCCCTGACACGATGGTGACCCGTTGTGATACACTTTTGACATGACATGATAGTGGCCCGACGTGGCGCACTCTTGACAGTGAACATGACATGACAAGATTGAATGGCCTGGACACCGTGTGTGACTGTGTTTGTACAATTGAACTGATAATGTTTGCATCATGTCTAGGATAGGGATCCCTGAGTACCACGGTCAGGGGTACCTGCTGTAAATGGCTAAGGCTAATAACTAGAATAATTCAGCAGTCATGAAAGATTTCTCCAGCTACAGGCGATCCCGTTATCCCGGCCACCATTGTGGGACTTGCAGCCTGCCGACGAGTAGGGCACAAGTCCAAACTCGCGGATATATGGAAAGAACGATGTACTGCTTAATGAACCCAAGTCGCCTGGATAACCTGGATTAGCTGCAGGGCTTGTGGCTGGAGGAACATCTCACTGCAAGTTATGAAAACTCTAGTTAACTAATGTAGAAAGCCGTAGTCACTGATTGGCCGGGAGCGATTGTATGGTGTGGTTTCAGTGCTCGATCATTGCAAGCTTGATCGCATGATTGTCCTTCTTAACAATAAAGATCAGGGGCTAAGTTCTGTTCAGGCGAAGGGTTACAACCCCAGTCCTTGTTTGGTTTAAGGGTTGTAACCTGGCTCCCGGAGCAGTTCTGAGTCCCCTCTTCGTTTATTGTCTTATTGCACCCCACTTCATGCTTGTAATGTTTTACCTTATCAACAAGATTTGGAGACGGAGTTCTATTCAAGTGAAGGGTTACAACCCCGGTCCTTGTTTGGTTTAAGGGTTGTGACCCGGCTACTTGAATGGTTCCCTCGTACTCCACTATGACTATTGTTATTCTTTAGTACCAAGCTCTTTTGTAACTACTTTTAAATATTTATTTCGGATATGCTGGTTTTAGTTCTTAAGTGAAGCCTCCTTTATGGCACTTGCTATTTCTGGGATCTGACCCAGCTGGTTTTGTGTGGCCAGATTTCGGAGCAGCTTCAGAGGATCTACCTACCTTCCAGCCCGATGGTGACCATCAGGCGTGACCAGGACAACGAATGGGTTTATTTTTGCTCTCCCACTCTATTGTAAAAAAATTTATTTTGAGGCATTTAGCCGGCGAGCACCTGTTAGCTCGTATCGCATACCTTATTATTGTCTGCCTACGAGCTGTAACATGATTGACAGATCCTAGGGTTGATCATGTATGACTAAACTCTTGCTAGTCCTCACATTTTGTAACGACTAGATTCATGATCAGCTGAATATGTAATGTTTGTGATGCCTTATTATTGTATATTGGGTGATCTTACATCTTGTAACTTTACTTGCTTGCTTGAGATTGAGACATTTAGGCTTGACTATTGACCATAGGAGACTGATGGATTGTAGTTAAACCCTCATGTATCTAGACAACCGTGACCGTATAGTGGGGTGGATTCTATTTCATTATACGTAGCTGGCTATGTATGCCTCCGCTCTCCAGTATTCTGGTTCATGGGCGTTACATGGTTTAAGTGGTGGCCCATGCAGGTCTTGTAAATCAAGATATGTGAGGGTTTATCGAATATATGTCTCAATCAGCACTCGCCATTGATCTCTGTCCGTATCTTCTAATCCCTGAGATTCTCGACCTGATCACATGCTTGTATCGTTGAATCTGTCTTGGTCTTTCCTTACTATACCCTATGTCGTCTTCTTCAGCGGCATTGTTCCTGGACCTGCTGATCAGCAAGGCGAAGCGCTTCCCGTAGACCAACAGCAACCAGAAGACCAGGCCCAGCACTCAGGAGCAGCCTCCCGGGCCATGCCTTCCGGAGATCCAGAACCCCCGGTGCAGTCAGCCCAGCCGGCGAGACAGGATGATGGAGCCTTGGTTGGACTTATCAGGGGGCTGCTTGCATCGCAGGACCGTCGATGAGATGCCTTGCATCAGGCCGTGGCAGATGCTTTGGGCAGAGGTGGACATCATGGGAGCAGTGCAGCGAACAGTTTCAAGCGCCTGAATCCTCCATTCTTTGATGGCAGCAAAGATGCTATCGCTGCCGATGCGTGGCTTCAGGACACAGAGGTGATATTGGAAGCAGCGAAGACCCAGAAGATGAGAAGGTGGCTGTAGTGCGCCTGCAGTTATTGGATCTAGCCCGCAGCTGGTGGGCGGCTTAGGCCGTTGGACTAGCGGCACCTATTGCCTGGATAGTATTCCGTGAGAGGTTCCGGACCAAGTACTTCGATGCGGTGGCTCGGTACGATCTTCAGACCAAGTTCACTAATTTGAAGCAGATAGACCGGACGGTCGATGGGTATGCGGCCGAGTTTTCCAGGCTTAGTCGGTTTGCTCCCACCTTGGTGGCAACCGAGTTTGATAGAGCCCAGCAGTTTCAACAGGGACTCCACCTGGAGATTTTGCTGGCAGTGGAAAAGTTCGAGCATCAGACTTTTGATGCGGTATTGAGGACAGCTAGGAGGCATGAGTATACCTCCCAGAGGATTGTGGACATGACAGGAGGTCAAAAGCGATCTCACGTCCAGATGAATCAGTCATCAGCCCCAGCCCCGACAGCAAGGGCTTTGACCATTGGAGCTCCGAGAATGACAGCTTCAATTACGTCGGTTCAGCATTCAACCCCGACGTATCCTCAGCAACAGAAGCAGAAGCAGTCTTCCCCCATGGGATGCTCTTATTGTGGAAAGCCTGGACATGTTGTTTCAGAGTGTCGCAAGGCTCGAGGATTGTGTTTGCTTTGTGGAGCACTGGACCACAAGGTAGGGTCCTGCCCGTTCAGGACTGACTCATCACCAGCCAGGACCAGTTTATCAGTTAGGGGACCAGCCCCAGTACCAGTCCAGCCGCAGTTTCCATCCCCGAGGCCATTGCCGACGCCGACCCAGGTTTTTCATCAGCAGAGGCCTTAGCAGTTTGCCCAGGCGCAAGTCCAGAATAGGTAGCGAGGATTTCAGCAGAGAGGGCCGGCACCCAGAGGACATGGTCAAGTGTTGGCCTTGACCATGGGAGAAGAAGGAGTGGCACCAGGTGAGGTAGTGGCAGGTAGTATTCTCGTCAACACTTTTCCGGCTTCAGTGTTATTTGATTCTGGTGCATCGCATTCATTTATGTCTACACGATTCGTGACACGGATAGGACTGGAGCCTGAGTCACTATCAATAAGGCTCAATATACTTACTGGTAATGGTCTTGTGGGAGTAGATAGAGTGTTTTCCTCGTGTCGGACCGTGATTAGCGGTAGAGAGTTTCCCGCTAGGCTGATAGAATTTTCGATAGCCGATTATGATGTGGTCTTAGGGATGGATTGGTTGAGAGACCAGTATGCTAGGATAGACTGCCATATTGGCAGAGTTGTTTTTAGCATTCCAGGCGAGCCGGAGTTTTCCTTTTCTCGAGGCGAAGTTGAACCTTCTTCCCCAGTATTGCGGATGGCCGTAGCAGCAGTGCAGTTACCCCGGATAGTCGAGGAATTTCCAGATGTTTTCCCGGAAGAGCTTCCAGGGATGTCGCCAGAACGGAAGATCGAGTTCACTATCGACTTGATCCCCGAGACAGCACCAGTGTCAGAGAGAGTCTACAGGATGGCGCCGTCAGAATTGGAGATATTGTACAAGATGATCGAAGAACTCCGGACCAAGGGATTCATTCGTGCAAGTGGATCGCCTTGGGGAGCCCCGATGCTTCTTGTGAAAAAGTTGGATGGTACGTCCAGATTATGTGTTGACTATCGTACCTTGAACTCAGTGACAATCAAGAACAGATATCCTCTCCCAAGGATAGATGACTTGTTTGATCAACTCAGAGGAGCGACAGTATTCTCAAAGATTGATTTGCGGTCAGGATACCACCAGATCAGAGTCAGAGAGCAGGACATCCCGAAGACAGCTTTCAGATCCAGATATGGGCATTGGGAATTCCTTGTTATGCCCTTTGGAGCAACCAATGCGCCGGCAGTATTCATGGACCTCATGAATCATATCTTCATGCCTTATTTGGATCAGTTCGTGATCATGTTCATAGACAATATCCTGGTCTACAGCAAGAGTGAAGCGGAGCATGAGCAGCATCTTAGAATTATCCTCCAGATTCTCCGAGAGCACCAGTTGTACGCCAAGTTCAGTAAATGCGAGTTTTGGCTCGATCGCATTTCATACTTGGGTCATATCATCACCAGAGGGGGAGTAGAAGTGGATCCCCAGAGATAGTGGCTATTGAAACATGGCCAGTGTCCCACACAGTTACAGAAGTTTGCAGTTTTCTTGGATTAGCCGGCTATTACCGGAGATTTGTTTCGGACTTTGTTCGGATATCAGCGCCATTGACACAGTTGACCCGCAAGGATGTGCATTTCGCTTGGACAGCAGAATGTCAGGAATCTTTTGAGAAGCTGAAGCGAGGCTTGATGACGGCACCTGTTCTCACACTTCCAGATGGGACCAGAGGGTTTTCAGTGTACTGTGACGCTTCAGGCAAGGGTTTAGGATGTGTTTTGATGCAGCATGGGAAGGTAATAGCTTATGCGTCACGACAACTTCGTGATCATGAGAGGAATTATTCAACCCACGACTTAGAGCTGGCAGCAGTAGTGTTTGCACTTAAGTTGTGGAGACACTACCTGTATGGAGATAGGTGAAGATTTTCACCGACCACAAGAGTCTGAAGTATGTTTTCACCCAGAAGGACCTTAACATGCGACAGAGAAGATGGCTAGAGCTACTTGTGGATTATGATGTCAACCTGCAGTATCACCCTGGAAAGGCCAACGTTGCGGCAGATGCATTGAGCAGGAGAGCCGGAGTTTACCTTCTAACAGCGCAACCAGAGTTGTTGGCAGATCTTCAGAAGATGGGTATAGAAGTTGTCTGTCCTACCAATGTGGCATTGATGGCCAGCATGCAAGTACAGTCCAGTATAGTTGAGAGGATTAAGATAGCTCAGTCCTCCGATTCTAAGCTTCAACGACTTAGAGCAGAATGTGAAGCAGGACGACGACCAGAATTATGCATTCATGAAGATGGTACACTTCGACATGGTAAGCGTCTTTGTGTACCCAGTAGAGATATAAGACAGGAGGTCATGGCGGAAGCTCACAGTTCTCAGTATTCGATTCATCCCGGTGGCACGAAGATGTACCGTGATATCCGTCAGTACTTCTGGTGGAATGGCATGAAGAGGGATATAGCTCAGTTTGTCTCTCGGTGTTTGGTTTGCCAACAAGTCAATGCTGAACACCAGAGGCCAGCTGGACTTCTTCATCCCTTGCCGATTTCAGAATGGAAGTGGGAACATATAACCATGAATTTTGTGACTGGATTACCTAGATCCCCAGTAGGTAGAGATGCTATTTGGGTTATAGTTGACAGGCTCACGAAGGTGGCTCACTTTCTCCCATTCAGAGTGGGTCAATCGACAGCTCAGCTAGCAGAGATGTATCTTCGACAGATTGTCAGATTCCACGGTGTATCAGTCAGTATCACCTCGGACCAGGATTCGAGATTCACGTCACACTTTTGGCGTAGCTTGCAAGAGAGTTTGGGAACTCGCCTCCAATTCAGCTCAGCATATCACCCGCAGACAGATGGGCAGTCGGAGCGCACGATCCAGACTCTGGAGGATATGTTGAGATCTTGTACACTCGACTTCGGTGGTTCGTGGGAAGATCACCTGTACCTGGTGGAGTTCTCGTATAACAACAGTTTCCAAGCTAGTATCTAGATGGCACCGTTCGAGGCACTGTATGGAAGAAAGTGTAGATCCCCACTAGCCTGGGACGATGTGGGAGAGAGGCAGATGCTTGGTTCAGAGATGATCGTTCAGACAGTTGAAGTGGTCATGAGAGTTAGAGATCATCTTCGCGTTGCACAAGATCGTCAGTGCCATTGGCCGATTCTCATCGGCGTCCTCTTGAATTTTCTGTCGGCGACCATGTATTCCTGAAGATCTCGCCTAACCGTGGCGTCATTCGTATCGGCGTACGGGAAAAGCTTAGTCCTAGGTATATAGGGTCGTTCGACATTCTGGAGCGAGTAGGAGATGTGTCATATCGTCTCGCTCTTCCGCCGTCTCTGAGTGAGGTACATGACGTGTTCCACGTATCCCAACTACGACGGTATATCCCGGATCCGAGTCATATCCTGGATCATTCGGAATTGGTTGTTGGTACCAACCTTTTGTACGAGGAGAGACCCGTATCCATATTGGACCAAAGAGAGAAGATACTCAAGAACAAGACTATCAAGTTAGTCCGTGTTGCTTGGGGTCATCACTCTTTGGGAGAGTCAACGTGGGAGCGTGAGTATGATATCCGATCGCGATATCCCGACCTGTTTGACTCGTGAGGTATATTATCTTTTCTATGCCTCATGTCTTCGATTCCTTGCTTTTGTACGAATAATTGCTTGATTGTTTAACTAGTATAGCTGGCCTGTGAGTAGTATAGCTTGTCCTTGCATCTCTAGCCACTTGATTAAATTTCGAGGACGGAATTCTTTTAAGGTGGGTAGAGTTGTAATGACCATTGTTCGTATTACGTATCTCGGTATACGTGTACGTATTTAGACCCGTATTGCATGTCTTTTTGGTTGGTTCGGCCCAACTTGACTTGGTTCGGCTTGGTTTTGCACGGTTCGATTTTGCTTGATTTTAATGTGGACCAAACCAATCCCACCTACCACCTTCATTAAATATCCCACCTACTACCATCCTCATTAAATATCCCACCACACATTTGTCTCTCTTCATTACTTCTTCTCCACCATTACTTCTTCAACCACCAGAGAAAGAAAGAGGGAGAGCTTAGGCAAGTGCATCTTGCTTCATGGAGGAAGTCCAATTTTTATTATTCCATTGTCTTCCTCATGTGTTTTAGCCCACTTTAGTATTTAGCATTTTTCATTTCCATGGTTAAATTTTTGTAGATCTAGCTTTGTGGTATTTTCGGTTTCCAGAATTTTGATCTATCAAACTGACATATTTTGCTAGTTGATGGTCCCATATTGCCGAGAATTTTGTTTGGTCCAAATTTGACCTAGGAATTTGCTAAGCCGTATGGACATTTTTAGCACTCAGCCACATGGCCTATTAATGCAATAGCCAGCACTTAGTTTACATGCATTATGCAATACTAACAGCCAGCCGAATAGGCATCATTATTTTAATACATTAAGAATGGAACGCATCAGCACCCAAGAGAGCCGCATATGGCACTTAATAAGCCGCATATGCATGCAATATTTTGCATGCTATATTCTAAACGTGCATCTATTGCATACAATATTTTTATTGCCAATGCATACATTTTATGCATGGTTCCACTGCATTCTCCAAGTGCATTCATTAGCATTCAATTAATGCTTTAATGCATTAATTACATGCATTTTGGACAAGCTAGCCGCATAAAGGCTTTATATTCTAATGCATTCCTAATGCTGTGCTTTAATGCATTTAAGCATTTAAGGCCTTGATATTTAATTTTTTGCATTTTTCCTAATGCAGTACTTAAATGCTTTAATGCATTTAAATACTTAACAATTAATATTTTATGCTTTAATGCATTGATTTAAAGCATTTGGAAAGGCTAGCCGCATAAGCTTCTTAAAGCTTGCATTTAATGCATTCCTAAAGCATTACTTAAATGCTTTGATGCATTTAGGTCCTTAACATTTAATAGTTTATGCTTTAAGGCCTCCCCTGGGAGACTCAGCCGCATAAGTTCTTAGGAAAGTAATTAATGCATCTCTTTTTGGCATTCTTAAATGCAATTTTTGCATTTTTTTCTAATGCCCTTCCTTGGAGAGCCAGCCGCATAAGCATGTAAGAATGCATTTAATGCATTCTTTAATACATTCTTAAAATGCAATTTTTATTATTTTATATATATGCATATATTTTCTTGATGCAATTCCTTAAGCCAGCCGCATATGGCTTCCATCACCCGCATACCAATAGCGAGCCATATTATATTGCATATTTATATATTTTGCTAGCCGCATGGCTTAGCCGTATGAGCAAGGGACTGCTGGCCGCATGAAAAATTTTCGAGCCTTATGAGTCCCTCACAGCCCTTTCCCCCTTCTAATATTTAATTATTAAATGTGTACTTGTACTAAATTAATTGTTCCCTGACACGATGGTGACCCGTTGTGATGCACTTTTGACTGACATGATAGTGGTCCGACGTGGCGCACTCCTGACAGTGAACATGACATAACAAGATTGAATGGCCTGGACACTGTGGGTGAATGTGTTTGTATAATTGAACTGATAATGTTTGCATCATGTCTAGGACAGGAATCCCTGAGTACCGCGGTCAGGGGTACCTGCTGTAAATGGCTAAGGCTAATAACTAGAATAATTCAGTAGTCATGAGAGATTTCTCCAGCTACAGGCGTTCCCGTTATCCCGACCACCATTGTAGGACTTGCAGCCTGCCGACGAGTAGGGCACAAGTCCAAACTCACTGATATATGGAAAGAACGATGTACTGCTTAATGAACCCAAGTCGTCTGGATAACCTGGATTAGCTGCAGGACTTGTGGCTGGAGGAACATCTTACTGCATGTTATGAAAACTCTAGTTAACTAATGTAGAAAGTCGTAGTCACTGATTGGCCGGGAGCGATTGTATGGTGTGGTTTCAGTGCTTGATCATTGCAAACTTGATCGCATGATTATCCTTCTTAACAATAAAGATCAGGGGCTAAGTTCTGTTCAGGCGAAGGGTTACAACCCCGGTCCTTGTTTGGTTTAAGGGGTTGTAACCTGGCTCCCGGAGCAGTTCTGAGTCCCCTCTTCGTTTATTGTCTTATTGCACCCCACGTCATGCTTGTAATGTTTTACCTTATCAACAAGATTTGGAGACGGAGTTCTATTCAAGTGAAGGGTTACAACTTCGGTTCTTGTTTGGTTTAAGGGTTGTGACCCGGCTACTTGAATGGTTCCCTCGTACTCCACTATAACTATTGTTATTCTTTAGTACCAAGCTCTTTTGTAACTACTTTTAAATATTTATTTCTGATATGTTGGTTTTAGTTCTTAAGTGAAGTCTCCTTTGTGGCACTTGCTCTTTCTGGGATCTGACCCAACTGATTTTGTGTGGCCAGATTTTGGAGCAGCTTCAGAGGATCTACGTACCTTCCAGCCCGATGGTGACCATCAGGCGTGACCAGGGCAACGAGTGAGTTTATTTTTGCTCTCTCACTCTATTGTAAAAAATTTATTTTGAGGCATTTAGCCGGCGAGCACCTGTTAGCTCGTATCGCATACCTTATTATTGTCTGTCTACGGGCTGTAGCATGATTGACAGATCCTAGGGTTGATCATGTATGACTAAACTCTTGCTAGTCCTCACATTTTGTAACGACTAGCTTCATGATCAGCTGAATATGTAATGTTTGGGATGCCTTATTATTGTATATTGGGTGATCTTACATCTTGTAATTTTACTTGCTTGCTTGAGATTGAGACATTTAGGCTGACTATTGACCACATGAGACTGATGGATTGTAGTTAAACCCTCATGTATCTAAACAGCCGTGACCTTATAGTGGGGTGGATTCCATTTCATTATACGTAGCTGGCTATGTATGCCTCCGCTCTCCAGTATTCTGGTTCTGGGACGTTACATTCTCCGAGAAGAAAGAGCAGTTCCCCTTTCGGCTACAGGAAAGCCCCATCGACCTCTTATCCTTCTTCCTCCTCCTCCGCTTCATTGAGCAGCAGCAGGCTCATCCCGTGCCCCATCGACCTTTTATGACTGCCAAATTGTTGACAGTCCTAGGACTGCAACTAAGTTGACAGTCCTATTTTATGTTATGACTGCCAACTTGTTGGCAGTCCTAGAACTGCCAGCTTAGTTGTAGTCGTAGGACTGCCAGCGTAGTTGCAGTCCTACTTGCTAAAAATTTTTAAACTAGTCACAAATAAAAAAATTGAATGACAAACTTATAATTTTTAAAACATTTTTATTCTAGCCCCAAATAAAAATGAAAGTGTCCTTAGAAAAAGCCTACAACAATACTCCACCTGAACACAGGCGGCCTATGTATGATGAATTACCGGACATGGGGCTTAACCTTGGCTCACGTGTGTTCGCGGCAGACTCAGACGCGCGGTCACGATTATTTCTGATATTCTAAAGACTGTATAATACTAAAAATAATTTTTTTAACCACTCACATTTTTTTTGACATTCTAAAAATCGTGTTACCGTAATTTCTAACAAAATGAGGACTACAATATAAATTTCATATTAATATTAGTAATATATGTAGAGGGTAAAAAAATTACCTTTCGATTTTTTTGGCCATGTGCAATCGTACAGGTTGCACATGCTTCAGAAACGGTCTTGCACGTTACACACGTCCCCCTTAACCGGGCCCACCAGGGACAAACGACTTGTGCAACTAGGGGTGAGCACTCGGTTTATTCGTTTCAACCGAACCAAAATTAGTCATAATCAAAACCAAACCAATATAATCGATTTATTCAATCTGTTCGCTTGAAATTTTAGTAAAATTATATTTATAAAATATTATATTTATATATACATTTGTTGTATTTCAAAGTTGGACATAAAATTAGACTAGTTGTTAAATTACCATAATTAGATTTCAAAACACATACATACAATTTTTGTTTTCAAAATATATATTTTTTTAAATTATAAAATATACATATAATTGAGAATATTAAATAATTGTACGAGTTTTATTGGATTTTTTCAGAAATTTTCATATAGGATAAAAAAGTTTTTCAAAATTATAAAAAAGAGAATAAGTTTGAAAAAACTGCAAATAGGGTAAGGACACGCCAACTCTATTGGCGCGTGTAGTCAGGAATGGAGAGAGAGAATGAGCCAAAGGAGTTGGCGCCTCTTCCCTCCCGCGCGCCAACCCAGTTGGCGCGTCTCCCCCCCCCCCCCCCCTTCCCGTACTCTCTCATCTCTCCTCTTTCTCTCTATCTTGTTAGATAATTTGTCATTACCTATTCACAATATTTTTTGATTTGAAATAAAATAATTAAATAACTAACAAATAGATTATACCATATTTGTTATCTAAAATAAAATATATGCAAAAAGTTTCTTAAGCTATTATCTAAAATAAAATCAAATTAATTTTATGATAATAACAAATATGATATTATCTATTCACAATATATATTTGATTTAATATATACTAATAGATAATTTAATTTTATATATGATATTATATATTTGATTTTATATATGATATTTAATATATACTAATAGATAATTTGATTTTATATATTTGATTTAATATCATATTTATTATCATCATAAAATTAATATATTAATAAAAATATATTAGATAATATCATATTTTTTATCATCATAAAATTAATATATTAATATCATATATAAAATCAAATTATCTATTAGTATATATTAAATCAAATATATATTGTGAATAGATAATATCATATTTGTTATTATCATAAAATTAATTTTATTTTATTTTAGATAATAGCTTAAGAAACTTTCTACATATATTTTATTTTAGTTAACAAACATGGTATTATCTATTTGTTGGTTATTTAATTATTTTATTTCAAATCAAATAAATATTATGAATAGATAATGACAAATTATCTAACAAAATAGAGATGAGAGAGTACGGGAGGGGGATGGGAGACGCGCCAACTGGGTTGGCGCGGGAGGGAGGGGGCGCCAACTCTGTTGGCTCCTTCTCTCTTTCCATTCCTAGCTACACGCGCCAATAGAGTTGGAGTGTCTTTACCCTATTTGCAATTCTTTCAAACTTCTTTTCTTTTTTATAATTTTGAAAAACTTCTTTGCCCTATATGAAAATTTTTGTTTTTATTTTAGTTAAAAATAGAAATAGAAACCGGATAAAGAAAAAACCTTTACAATTTTTTATAACCAAAAAACGAATAGAAATTTTTTCAAAACGAAATCGAATTTCGATCTCCATTCAGTTTTCGGTCCAAAACCGTCACCCATCCGCACAGCCTGTCCATTAACCACATCAACTTCAATTCTGTCACCATCATTGTTCTCTCGTGTGTTAATGGGCTCTACAGTATCGAAGGCCATGTTAATGGTCCCCGTCGAAACTAAACCATCACTATTAGATCTTTACTGTTTATGTTTCCTTACTGTGGTTGAGCAAATGTTCCGAATCCGATGTCCCCACTGGAATAAAGGAATCAGGCCGAGACTCACACAACAGCAGCAGCAGCAGCAGCAGAGATTATCATCATGCATTCACTTTAACAAAGAAAAGTACAGACAGAGTGTAGCTTAAAAACTCTTAACAGTATATGGACCTGCAGAGTGGGCTGGACTGAGCTGGAGGTGGTCCTCATTTCTGTTCTAGTTGCAGCTGCTGTAATCATTACTCGACTCTCTTTCTCCTGCAAAGGCAGTCAAGATTTCAGAAGAACACAATTAAGAACATACTAACCAAAACGCTGGACACAAATACAAATTAGGCAATTGTCTAATATTACCACCCACAGCAATGTTATACGTAGTATCGGTATCGGACCACCCTTCCTATAAGTATCGGACTCGAAGATATCGAGTATCGGAATTGAGGATATCGACAGTATTGGAGGTTTCGAATCGGAGTATCGGATTTTTGGATATAGGAAATCAAATAACCGTTAAAAAATTCAGAAGAAAAAATATATCTTGTATATTTAGGCATAATATTAATTAACTTGTGTTGTTTCGTAGTAGTTTTAAAATTTAATAGTCACCATTGCTCTGCGATAAGTGTTCTCCATTTATATGTTTTTACAATTTTACTATGCTTTTACACCCTTGCAGATGGATCTTTTTTGTTCATTTTCCTCATCCAAATTGACTGGAAAGAGATCCTCAATTTCATTATCGGTCACAATCAGTAGCGGTCGGTATCGAATCGGGACATGCCAAAGCATATCATTATTGGTCATATCGGTATCGGTCGATATTGCAAACTATGGTAAAAACTTCACATAATTGGATCTTTTAAAACAGTTCACTTCACAACATAATACATAGCTCAGAATGGGAGATCAGCCTGGTCCATCACAATTCCTTGTATCTGCTACTGCTAAGGTAGTCAGGCTGTAGGGTTGCTGGAAAATAACTACAAATGTGCTCCAGTTTTCCATCAGATACATTTCTAACATAATCTTGTATAATCAGGTATTGCCTGTCATCTTCAACATATCATCTTAAGGCTCCTCAATCCAATATTTTTGGGCGCAATGGCCCCCAAATAAACATTGAGAGCTTCCAAATTCACCATATAGCTGGCGCAAAATGGCAAAACCTTCATTTTCTTTGTTGCTTGGTGATGTACATATGAGTCCCAAACTCACCCGAAGCTCCCTTAGTCATCTGCTTCATGTCCACCAGTCTGCATAGGCTTATGATTGGTTGTTGGCTCGGTACATCTACTTAAGAAGCCAAGAATACAACAAAATATTTATCCCAAATTTTGGGGTCAGCTAGTTTAACCATCTTCTTCAATTCAATTCTTTTTAAGGGCAATATATGTTGTAATACTAGCAAAAATTATATCCTTTGTTAAAGACTCAATTCAAGTTCGTTTAGGCTAGCCCAAGCTCCTTTGAACAATATCATATCGCCCCTATCCTTTGCATCTATTGGTCTACGTTCACTTGTCACATGGAAAATTTGTATTATCTTTTCCTCAACTAGTGTCACCTCCAAATTCCCACGAATTTGCTCGTTTCTTCTTATTCTAGCTTTCAATGTGTTGTCGCTCATCCATCTTAGTATTCTCACATTTCATGTGTCTATTTTCTTGACAACGTTTTTAACTGTCCACACCCCGACTCATAAAGGTCTTATAAGCTAGCTTATAGAATTTTTCTTTCAACTTCAACATTATCTTGCAATCACAAATGACTCTTTCATTTCGTCTATCATCTTTTAATTCTATGAACATCTATGGAAATATAAAACTAACAAAACGAAAAATAGAATGATTCAATAGTTCCTGAAGGATGTCAAAAACTAATACCCAAAGGTTACTGCATTAGTTATGATTATGGTTTGCAGTATCAGCCAATATTGATCACATACGGCCGATTCCGATACGGTTTGGCATGTCCCGATCCGATACTGGCCGATACCGACGTTTGGGGTCTCTTTTTCAGCCAATTCAACAAAAAAATTGAACGAAAAAGATAAATAAAAGCATGTAAATGGAGAAAACTTATTTATCGTAGGTAACAAATAAGCAAAGTTGACTATTATTTCATTCAATTTCAAAATTACTAAGAAACAACAAAGAAAATACTTAAAATTACGTATAAATGTATAAAATATTTTTTTTCTAAACTTTTGCTAATTATTTGTTTTCCGAAAAAAAAAATCCGATAACAGATCCGAAATTATCGATACCGTCGATCCCGACACCGATACTGCGAACCTTACTTATGAAGAGGGCCAAAAATCAACTATCATCGAGAGCTCTCAAAAGTTGATATGAGCGGATATTGACCATGAAAATATGTAATACATACTGAACGTTATAATGTTCCCTATAACCTTATAGGTAGAGTAGAGACTATATCATAAACTTTAATGGAGCTAGTTTTGACATTGCAACATTTCTTGTTCGTTTTACTTTACTTACAAGTGCATCAATCCATGAAACCTTAAACATCTTTTGCAGTGACTAGACACCAGACATAAAAACTAGGTGGTCATATAAAGAATTTCCTGTATGAAGGATTTGTGGTCTAACAATAAGCAATAATGTTATCAGATTTAGTAGAGAAGCATAGGAAGTTGTAACAGAGCAGATATTAACTACAGAGTTTCATCTACAGAACATAGTACACAGTTCCTAAAACAATCCTTACAGGAATAAATTTAATACAAATAGAATAAATGCCAAAATGTAAGAAAATGAAAGCAGGGTAGTTAAAGAAAAAGATGATGAGAACATTAACTTCTAATGAGGTTTGCAGTATCGGATAATACCGATAAAGTATCGGTTGTGGCATGTTTGACCTGATATTGACACCCATCGATATTGCACAATATAGATATTGGGGCTCTTCGCAGTCCACTCCTTACTCAGGCTCACGGAACTACTGCTATCGCATGTCCATTCAATAATCTTTATGGACTACCCAAGCCCCACTGAAAATGAAATCACTACATGACTAGCAACCCAGAATAAACACCTGACGTCCAACAATTTAGCCAAATGGAAGATGGACACCAACCTACATTGTTCTTTTTGTGAGACAGTCTGAAATAGTAGTTCTCTCTTTATCAAGTGTATCTTCAGACTAACATATTTGTGAATGTTGTTAGTATTCACTTTGGTCTATCTCCAACCATAGCTAGATTTTGTCCAAGGTCTTTGGAACTTAATTGGATACAGCTGAGGGTGCTAGAAGTAGCTGGGATGCTATAGACATGGGTACTTTTTGACACATCATATAAACCTGAGGAAATGCATGTTTCTTTCAAAGTGACTAGATCTCAAGGTTGGGACAAGCTTCCTACATGTATCAGGTATACATCCTACATGTATCAGGTATACACATGAGAACCAGCCAACCAAATAAAGACTATTGTGCACCTCCTCCACTCATGCAGTTAGTGCCTCCTCGATTTTATCAGAGAGTACCACAAGGAATAAAATTAAAAGGTTTACTTAATATTCTATGTATATGCACACTCCTATTTATAATCATATGGTTTTATCTTACATTTTAGACAACAGCTGCTACTTGCTCTTTTAATTAAATTGATAATGCCAATTTGCCATTAACATACCTAACAGTTTGCTTAAGTACTTTATGCAACACTTTAGTCGAGTACTTGGTCCCAATTTTTTGGTGCCAGCTACTAGATAATCTATGTTGCTAATATCGTACAATAAGATACAAAGGGTTTTCAATAAGAATCGTATAGATAAAGAAATTGTACAATACGTTTTTTTTATTTAGGATAAAATATGATACATCCACTATGGTACACTAATATGATACATTTTACATGTTCTCTTTCATTGTTCGGACATTACTATTTTTTTTGTCTATTTATTGAGCTCTTTCCTATGCAGTTAAAGCGGTAAACGAATAACAAAGCGGCCAATACCGCTTTTTGACTAGTCAGAAGTAGTCGTCAAAAAAGGGCAAAACAAACTAATACCAAATCATGTCAATAGAAAAAGAGTTTCACATGTCCATAATCACATATACTATAATATTACACAAACTTTCACATAAATAAACTATTTATTAAAATAAAATAGTTAGAATGCAAGATATAAATTAATATAAGTAAAAATCACATTGTCGAATGCATTCTATTTTTGTAAAAGAGGGTGAAATTGGGAAAAAATCAGACATAAATCGGCAAAAAGGGGAAAGAATCGGTGCTTTTTAAGAGCAATTTTTTGACCCGATGTTTGTAACAATTCAGTCGGTTCTACAGCGTTGGCGACTAGTCGCTGCTTTAATTGCATAAGCTCTTTCTTCTTCCCCTTTGTTTTTGGTATAGTTTTTCCTTTCCTTTTTGTTGCTACATTTTCTATTATAGACCTTGTCATGTTGAACATATCAATTTAGGGATGTTAAAAACTTATGATGGTTGTCTAAGTTGTGTTATTTTTGTTTCACTTTTACTTGTCTTTATAATGTTTGTCACTTACATGCTTAATGATACTCTTTATTGTTGCTTAATGTATTAGATTTATCCTTATATGTGTTATATCTTTTTTCCTATCTATTTGCCAATGGGATAATGTATCTTACAACACATGATATAGTAATCTAGCAAATTGACACCTGATATGTATTTTGGTTTGACAACATAGACTTGATTGATTTTCTTCCACTCTACTTGATTCAAGTGACATTTACTCTAACATTGGCTAATAACATACCCATCTTTGCGTTGTCAATCAAAGTACCTTTAGACCTACTTCTAGTTCTATCAAACTCCTTTTCCACTAGCCCCTTCTAACTGTTGCATCTATTGGTCTTCACATCGTGCATATCCATGCTACCTCAAGCAATTCTCTCTTATGTTCTCTTCAGTTCGCACCACGTTCATTTTCCACACGAATACATATTCATTTGTTATCTTCGCTTTTGGTGCATTCACTCATCATTTCAGTTAAACTCATTAGTAACATGTCTATTAAATGCCTAACACTTTGATCCATAAAAGCATGATATTCTTGTAGCAATTTTACAGAATCATTTACTATGCAATGTAAAACGTGTTCATTCAAACAAATAATAATTCAATCTAAAATTGCAGTCAATCACGACCAGATTCCAAATAATTGGGTCGAACCGGATCATGCCCAGCCTGCACCGTTGTTGAGACGGCGGCAGTAAGCTGTTCTATTAGCAGGTAACCACAACAACATCTATATTTGTCACAACTCAATATTCGAGAATTTAAAACTTTATTAAACCTTGAAATAAATACAACTGGAAATAAATGAACTGAATTAAAATACTGAATTCAAATAACAGAATTTTTCAAAAACAACAAAACTGGAAAAAGAAAATCTAGCTAAACATTCGGCTCATCGGCCTCAGGTCCTGCGTCCTCCAAAAGGGGACTCTGGCAACACCACGTGGTACAGAACCGGGTCGTAATAACTGTTGTTTAACAGCTCAGCATCCTCAATATCCCCTAAAAATGTTATCTCCAGTCAGGAGGGAGCAAAGTACAATTCATGCTAATTTGACAATTAAAATAACAATAGAATCATGCACTTTTAAACAATTTGGAATAAATTCCAGCAGTTACAGTATTGTGATTTGAATAGGCAATGAATATGACCTGCTTGGGTTGTACAGTTGTATCCTATTGATACGATACGGCTTATCCCCGTGTGTATGAGGGGTAAGCTTATACAGTTCTAAGTTACTTTGGCTGTGGTCATACTCATTACACTACTCCCCCAGTCCCCAAACAGTTACAGTAGTTATAGTCAGTGCTCTCAGAGAGAGTTCCGTGTTGCATCGTGGTTTAAACTTGCAATAAAACGATTATTAAATAATTGTAAACTAACACAAAATGTACTTGCCTCAAATTGGACTGGACTTGAAGGGTTGAAGACTTCGAGATGGGATTTAGACTCGTCCTCGAAATCCTACATTCGAGAAGTTGACTCAGATTCCAGAGTTACCAGACTAACTATGCTAGTTGCAATCTCTAAGTTGTGTCCTAATCAATTTTAATCTTTATTTATGCAATCACAAACAAAAACGCGATTATCGGTGCGTTGTAATTAATAACGAGAAAAAGATCAATTTAACTTGTATTTTGGAAAACTCGTAGTTATCAATTTAATTGGTTAAAACTTTGTATTTTCGTAATTATACATATAAAACTAAATTTCTTATTTAATGAGAAAAACATGATTGTTATTTATTACAAACTTGTAAATTTTAATGTGAGAAAAACTTCATTAATTTTCTATTCAAAATATATTTATTTTTGATTTACGCGTACGCTAAAAACTCGCAAAACCAGAGAACAATAGAAAACCTATGCTACAAAATTACAGGTCACAGAGAAAAATAGAAAAGCTGGGCTTATGCCCATTACAATTTTATTTTACATAAATTGAAATAAGACGAAACAGTTGTTAGTTCTAAAATTATCCTACAAATTAATTATGAATAAATTAATAATTAAATTAAATTAAATTAATAATGAGTCTCAGATATTGGTCCAATCGTCATATAGGCTAATGCCTCAACGTCCGGGTGAAGCCGGTTTCGTTTGCACTTAGCCAGGGCCCATTGACCAATACGGTAGTCACCCAAAATCAAAAATATTAATATTTTCCGAAAAACCCTTTTAAAATCATTTTAAAAATATAATTAAATTTTATAGAAAAATTCGGCAACATTTCCTCTATTTTTGGTCAACCCAAAAACTGGGAAAGTGTGCCAATATTTTCCTGCAAATATCCCAAACCAGGGAATTCCAAAATATATTATAAAACTAACCACAATCATTCCCAACATTAATTTGGAACGACCCGAAACGAATTCGGGAATCCGAAACCAACCCAAAAACATCACAGCACAAATCGGAAAGATCCGAAAACCAAATTATTCTCAGAATTCATTTCCGAAAGTTTCGGAAAATCAAAACCAACTAACAGAGGCTTTCCCGAAGGTTTCTCGGAAAATCCCGGAAACAAACGTAACCCAAAAATCGAATTCCCGAAGGAGATTCGTGGACCAATCTCATCATTGACACGGGAGGGACGAACTACTGTGATTAACCAGGAATTACCCAAAACGACGGAATCCGAAGGGTTGCCTCGGACTCGGGACGCGCGAATCCACAGAACGAACTCGAAATCCCGTGGACAGCGCTGGACAGTGCTGTCCAGAACAGCGGGGCACGTGCTCGGGGTGGCGACGCTAGGCACGCAGCCGAGCAAGGCTCTGGACGGGCTGGGTGCGCCGGAGAGGGTGCTGGCCGGGCACGGGGCGGCCGGCGAGAACAGCGCCCTCGTGCTAGGGCAAGGGAGGCGGGGCGCGGCCGGGCCGGCGGCGCCGGGGGCGGCCGAATCGGGGTCCGGCGGGCCGCGGGGTGCGCTGGAAGGGCGCGGCGACGGCGATGGGCGCCGGGGGTCGGGGTCCGTCGACTGGAAGAGGCCGGACGGGGTCGGCGTGGAGTCGAGGGCTCGGGGAGAGGGCTTTGAGTAGGGGGTTGATGGAGAGTGAAGTGGTGGTGGAGAGCTTTTGTTCTCTGGAAGGAAATGGAGAGTTGGGTTAAGAGAGGAGTTGGTGGTGGCTTGCTTAGTAATGGGGAGAAGTGATGGGGTTTTAAGAAGTGGGAGGGAAAGAATGTGCTCTCTCTCTGTTGTGTAAGAATAATGTGTGGTAGAGATGGGAGTCAGGAGAGGAAAGTGAGGAGGAGAGGGGAACGTGGGGGAGGGGAAAAGAGGGGAGTTGGTCCACGGGTGGACCAACTCAAATGGTAAAAGATTTTTTTTAATAAGTAAAAATCAGAATTCAAATGGATGGGTTAGGACCGGGTCTGGGTTTCGGAAACTGGTCCAGGCACGGGTCAGGTCAGCAAGCAAAAGTCACATTTTAATTTTTGAAATAAATTTTTAAACTCATAAATAATACTATTAATAATAGTAATAATATTATAATATTAATAATAATTCACATTACAAAACTGGGTTTCACAATCTTCCCTCCTTAGAAAATTTCGTTCTCGAAATTAAAGGCAGGGTACTAATAGGGGAATGATCAAAATCTCTACATGCAGTCCAAAGCTTCCTTTACTGTCTCTAGTAACGTTGACCACCCCTAGATAGTCTAATTTGATCAATTCATGCACTTCCTTCGAATCATCAGTCTTCCCTCCTTAGAAATACAGTCATAGTCCATAATTAAAATTTTGCTTCTATTTCTGAATTGTCAGCCACTGGAATGGTTGTGCGAGCTTACTCTTGCATCCGTATCTATAATCTTCGGGTAGGATCTAAACTTCTTCATCTTGATAGCTACTAAGCGGTGCAATTCCATATTGCTTGCAACGTACGCTCCTTCAATTACTTGTACGTCATAATTACTAGCTCTCACCATCATCACCCTTTTCCCAAATCATAAAATTCAAAAATCATCACCTTCTTTCATTCACCAAATCCAATACCCAAGTACTAATATGCTCCACTAATGATTCATTCCTAAATGAACCACAATTTATAATTCTCTCTAGACTAACTTGCTTTTGTGCCTTGCCATGCTACCCTTTGGTACCCTTTTACTATCTAATCTCATAGAATAAAATCGATCCCCTAAGTGTGTTTTTATCAGATTAATGCAATAAGGTTGCTAGGAGACTATCTAGGTTTTCCCCACATATAACTATCAACCAACTTTATATAGCTGCAAAAAATATATAACTACCCACAAAAATATGCAACACCCTAAAAATGGAACCTTGAAAGGAATTGAGCCAATGGAGATTGATATGGTCCTAATAAGTTCTAGGAAAAATCAAGTAGAATTTTATGGGGAATCTTTTCTTTCTGGTTGTGACAAGAGATTTCTGGAAATGGAGACAACCGCTAGAAATGTAAATCCTCTAATCAGGCAAAAGTCAGAATGATTTGATGGTGCAAAAGACAACCATGGTATAAATATGGTCTGAATAATATTCAAAAACCAAATATGTTTGAAGTCACTTTGTCTCAAATTCTTGCCTCGCCAGAGTGCACCTGACTGCAGTGAATTTTTGACCCAATAACTTGAATAATTTTAGGTTACCGAGTAATCTTTCAACTTTATCCATTTCATGGCTAAGCAACATAGAAGATCAACATGGTGCTTTTAGGACAGTCACAATAATATCCGAAAACCTATGAACACCCGAAATCACTTCAACTTTAGAGTCTTTTGCCTCGCCAGTGCGCAAGTGGCTGAAGTAAACTCGCAGTTTCCATAATTCAGACAACGCAATGTGCGAAATCATATTAGGTCACGGAATATTTTTCCAAACTTTGTCCATAAGAATTTCAAAGGAGTTTCCGAAAAATTCAAACGAGTTCTAAGGTTCTAGTCATGATAGAAAAAGATGTTGATGTAGGTTCTTTTGGTTTCAAGAAAATTTATCAGGATAAATATGTGTTCCAGTAGCTCTTGAGATTTAAAAGATTGATTTGAAGAAATTGATCAAACTTGAGTATGACCAATTGAGTTGGACACAGGATAAGGTAGAAGAATCAGAGCTTTGAGTTGATTTGAAGAAGCCAGTGAGAATATTCCCGACAAATCACTTAAAGGATACAGACGTTCACCAAAATTATTTGAAAAAATAATTTCTTATCCAATGATAGTTTTGAGAATGTGATAGGTAAGTAGGGTTGACACAAAAGAAGTATGTCTTTATGGGTTCAAGGAAGTCAGGTTAAAATGGTTTAGCAAAGCCAACCAGGGGATAGTTCAACAATTCAAAAGTTTTTCAATGACTAAAGAAAATTTAATAATAGGATGGAATCAATTCTCTGATCGTTCGTGCTTCACGATACTCAAGCATTGAGTTTAAAAGCTGTCTAGGCCTTGAATTGATCAAGAAGTTGCATAGAGAGTGTAGGGTTTCAGGTTGAGTGGAGGAGGTCAACAAATGAAAATATTTGGAATAACCTAGGAGATAACAATCAGTATTGAAAGTATTTGGAAAATATCTTTTAGGGAAATCATGAACTAACTAAGCTGAACCGATTCTTTTAGTAATAATTAACCTTGAGGCTTTATAGTTCCAGAAGAATTTGGTTCAGGATTAGTTCCGAGAAAGTCAATAAAAATGAGGTTAAGGCGAATGGTTGGATACGCTTGTCGTAGAAGTATTCGGATAGATAAGGGTTTATCAGATTTAGAAACTCTAGATAGCGAACGAGTCTGGATTCCAAATAAAGGTAGAGAGATAAGATTTGATCGACTAGTGGAGAAGTTTGAAGAATAGGTTTGCTGACGAAGGAGATTGAAAAGTTCTAATATTGGTCCATAAATAGCGAAAAAGTATAGATCCTAAAGGATGCTAAAATCTGTTAAAGATATGGAAAGGAAATAATTCCCGAAAATCATGGGACGCTAAAAGATACAAAAACCTAGAAAAAAATATATAGTAACATATACCATCATACAGTCGGCCTAAACTGGTTAAGGTCAAAATTCACTCCTCATGTCACTATCACTCCCAATTGTTATAAGTACTAACTAATATCTGGGTATTCCAAAATTCTATTCTTCAAATTCTTAATCACCAATATATCCTTGATAAATATCGCCTTACATACCTTCTCATTAAGATTACAATTTTCAGAGATTGTATTGTAGGGGAAAGACTTTGAAAAATATCTACCATAAAGGTGTAACCAAGAATTTTATTCATATTGGAGAATTACAGCAAGACTCATAATTATTCTAAGGACATCCTGTTACAACTTCTTATAACAATAGATAATGCTACTCAGCAGTTCTAGGTACTAGTCTTCATAGCTCTGGCTCTTGCACGAGCAGTCTCCAACTGCTTCATCTTCTTCTATGATCCTCGAGTCTGCATCATGCCTTTCTGCAGTGGGTGTAGGCGGCAAGGTCGGCTCGATAGGAAGAGAGTCCCTAGGTTGTGGCGTAGCAGGTGTTGCTGGGATTGGTGCTCTGGTACGATGGAAAGATAAGGGGCAGTCCTTTACCCGATGTTCAGCGGATCCACATGCCAAACATTGTCCCAATCTCTTGCGGCAACTAACGGCCTGATGACCAGGCCTCTTGCAGTAGTCACAAACCAATAGCCTCTTACGACAAGACTGCCGAAAAGTAGAGTACTTGATGGGACCCAAATATCTTCTAGATTCAGGGGTACCCCTCCTAGGGTGAGGTTCCGCACCAACTTGGTTTAAGATAGCTAAGGCTACGTCATTGACGTCCTTCATAACATCTCTCGTGATATCAATCTGTTTTTGCTGGACCTCGGCTTGGGCCTTCTGGGACTCCAGGATTCCTTGAAGTAGGGCAACCATTTGGGAGGTGTCTGCTGGTACTGGTGGGGCGACAGGAGTAACTATCATAACAAGAGATGGTGAAATTGCCGTGGGCGGAATAGGTTCGGCTGTAGTATGAGCTGTGCTAGGGACTTGTGCAGCAAAGGGGGGATTGATGAGCTGCAAAGGAGAAGGACTGGAACGGGCCGGAGAATGAGGGGTGTGGTCAGGAGTTATCACCTTGTCATCAGCAGGACTGGAACGGGTTGTCTTTCCTCTAGTCATAGTCTGAAAGGTTTAGGAGGCAAACATAAGCAAGGTATCCTACCAGGCTATAATCAAACAAAAATATTTATATATATAATTCGGACCTATGTTGTGACAAGTCAATGTTCTAGTGTTCTAATTGTTTCTAGGTATGTTTTCCTAAGTTGTTGTTTCAAGACCTGCATGGGCCACCACTAAAAACATGTCACGACCCGATCCCAAATAATTGGGTCGAACCGGATCATGTCCAGCCTACACCGTTGTTGAGACGGCGGCAGTAAGCTGTTATATTAGCAGGTAACCACAACAACATCTATATTTGTCACAACTCAATATTCGGAAATTTAAAACTTTATTAAATCTTGAAATAAATACAACTAGAAATAAATGAACTGAATTAAAATACTGAATTCAAATAACAGAATTTTTCAAAAACAACAAAACTGGAAAAAGAAAATCTAGCTAAACATTCGGCTCATCGGCCTCAGGTCCTGCGTCCTCCAAAAGGTGACTCTGGCAACACCACGGGGTACAGAACCGGGTCGTAATAGCTGTTGTTTAACAGCTCAGCATCCTCAATATCCCCTAAAAATGTTATCTCCAGTCAGGAGGGAGCAAAGTACAATTCATGCTAATTTGACAATTAAAATAACAATAGAATCATGCACTTTTAAACAATTTGGAATAAATTCCAGCAGTTACAGTATTGTGATTTGAATAGACAATGAATATGACCGGCTTGGGTTGTACAGTTGTATCCTATTGATACGATACGGCTTATCCCCGTGTGTATGAGGGGTAAGCTAATACAGTTCTAAGTTACTTTGGATGTGGTCATACTCATTACACTACTCCCCCAGTCCCCAAACAGTTACAGTAGTTACAGTCAGTGCTCTCAGAGAGAGTTTCGTGTTGTATCGTGGTTTAAACTTGCAATAAAACGATTATTAAATAATTGTAAACTAACACAAAATGTACTTGCCTCAAATTGGACTGGACTTAAAGGGTTGAAGACTTCGAGATGGGATTTAGACTCGTCCTCGAAATCCTACATTCGAGAAGTTGACTCAGATTCCAGAGTTACCAGACTAACTATGCTAGTTGCAATCTCTAAGTTGTGTCCTAATCAATTTTAATCTTTATTTATGCAATCACAAACAAAAACGCGATTATCGGTGCGTTGTAATTAATAACGAGGAAAAGATCAATTTAACTTGTATTTTGGAAAACTCGTAGTTATCAATTTAATTGGTTAAAACTTTGTATTTTCGTAATTATACATATAAAACTAAATTTCTTATTTAATGAGAAAAACATGATTGTTATTTATTACAAACTTGTAAATTTTAATGTGAGAAAAACTTCATTAATTTTCTATTCAAAATATATTTATTTTTGATTTACGCGTACGCTAAAAACTCGCAAAACCAGAGAACAATAGAAAACCTATGGTACAAAATTACAGGTCACAGAGAAAAATAGAAAAGCTGGGCTTATGCCCATTACAATTTTATTTTACATAAATTGAAATAAGACGAAACAGTTGTTAGTTCTAAAATTATCCTACAAATTATGAATAAATTAATAATTAAAATAAAATAAATTAATAATGAGTTTCAGATATTGGTCCAATCGTCATATAGGCTAATGCCTCAACGTCCGGGTGAAGCCGGTTTCGTTTGCACTTAGCCAGGGCCCATTGACCAATACGGTCGTCGCCCAAAATCCAAAATATTAATATTTTCGGAAAAAACATTTTAAAATCATTTTAAAAATATAATTAAATTTTATAGAAAAATCCGGCAGCATTTCCTCTATTTTTGGTCAACCCAAAAACTGGAAAAGTGTGCCAATATTTTCCTGCAAATATCCCAAACCAGGGAATTCCAAAATATATATATATAACTAACCACAATCATTCCCAACATTAATTTGGAACGACCCGAAACGAATTCGGGAATCCGAAACCAACCCAAAAATATCACAGCACAAATCGGAAAGATCCGAAAACCAAATTATTCTCAGAATTCATTTTCGAAAGTTTCGGAAAATCAAAACCAACTAACATAGGCTTTCCCGAAGGTTTCTCGGAAAATTTCGGAAACAAACGTAACCCAAAAATCGAATTCCCGAAGGAGATTCGTGGACCAATCTCATCATTGACACGGGAGGGACGAACTACTGTGATTAACCAGGAATTACCCAAAACGACGGAATCCGAAGGGTTGCCTCGGACTCGGGACGCGCGAATCCACAGAACGAACTCGAAATCCCGTGGACAGCGCTGGACAGTGTTGTCCAGAACAGCGGGGCACGTGCTCGGGGTGGCGACGCTAGGCACGCAGCCGAGCAAGGCTCTGGACGGGCTGGGTGCGCCGGAGAGGGTGCTGGCCGGGCACGGGGCGGCCGGCGAGAACAGCGCCCGCGTGCTAGGGCACGGGAGGCGGGGCACGGCCGGGCCGCCGGCGCTGGGGGCGGCCGGGTCGGGGTCCGGCAGGCCGCGGGGTGCGCTGGAAGGGCGCGACGGCGGCGATGGGCGCCGGGGGTCGGGGTCCGTCGGCTGGAAGAGGCCGGACGGGGTCGGCGTGGAGTCGAGAGCTCGGGGAGAGGGTTTTGAGTAGGGGGTTGATGGAGAGTGAAGTGGTGGTGGAGAGCTTTTGTTCTCTGGAAGGAAATGGAGAGTTGGGTTAAGAGAGGAGTTGGTGGTGGCTTGCTTAGTAATGGGGAGAAGTGATGGGGTTATAAGAAGTGGGAGGGAAAGAATGTGCTCTCTCTCTGTTGTGTAAGAATAATGTGTGGTAGAGATGGGAGTCAGGAGAGGAAAGTGAGGAGGAGAGGGGAACGTGGGGGAGGGGAAAAGAGGGGAGTTGGTCCACGGGTGGACCAACTCAAATTGTAAAAGAATTTTTTTTTTTTTTTTAATAAGTAAAAATCAGAATTCAAATGGATGGGTTAGGACCGGATCTGGGTTTCGGGAACTGGTCTGGACACGGGTCAGATCAGCAAGCAAAAGTCACATTTTAATTTTTGAAATAAATTTTTAAACTCATAAATAATACTATTAATAATATTATAATATTAATAATAATTCACATTACAAAACTGGGTTTCACAAAGTACATCATAGACACTTGGCTAATAAGATAAATCTTTCATTAAATATCAAAATTATTAATATGCAATGTAAAATGTGATTTATAATGCAAAACTGCAATTAGGACCTGATGATGATTAATCATAAGTGTTAATATTAGTAATTTGACAAATTACTAGGAAATTTCTCTCGTTTTTTGGTATTCTATGAAATACAAATTTCCGACATCTATATCCAAATATTATAACATTAGAGCCTACACCTTTGCACAATAACTTGAAGATGCATGCTCTAGAACATAAGTTGTAATCGGTATACGTTTCATATGGATAATTTAACATTAACCTCCAGGACATGGCTAACACGTACAAGTTTTAGAGTTGTATCCATGGCAAAAGGGATTGACACTCAACATTAAACATTTTCCTCCCGAAATGCTACCACAACAAACCGTTTCATACTATAATCCTATCTGATTCGAATCAATATTCCCTAATCATGTCATGTTTGACAATATTTAAATACCATCCTATTTGCATCTATACTCGCTTCATCGTCATCCCGACATTCATCGTTTCTGTTGTTGTCACCATCGTCATCATCAAATGATCACCCTCCCTACTTTAACATAGTCACGAACACCAAAATATTCACTCTAGCAAAATAAACCAAGCTAATTACGAAAATATGACCTACACCAACATCTAAATTTAACAATATTTGAACAATCCGCAGTAATCACCAGATAGTCGATGCAATCCTAAAAATAATTCGAAAGGAATATAGAAATCCAAAGAGAAATAGATAAACTAGAGTTTCCACTGGTATAGAGTTCCGTCGTTGCTCACCTAGACAGCAGTCATTCGCTCTGACGGAGAGTCCTCCTCCAGTGTCGATCTCCACTTCCCAATCCAATTTCTAGGGTTAGGGTTTTATTGAATAATTCGTCGGATTGGGGGTTTGTAGAATTGGGAATTGAGGATTGGGGGGAGGGGGGAGGAGGAGATTGGAGAATGTCCGTGGAAGATAATTTGGGTTTCGTCGACTCTTCCTATTCCCGCGTGTTTGTCGAAGCGGGCCACAGACCAGAATCTGGGCCGGGAGCTTTGATTGGGCTTCAGCCTAAAACTTAGCATAAATACAAATAATTAGTGTTTTTTTAGATATAAACCTTCCCGATCTTACATATTTCAACACATAAGAGCATCTCCAACCCTATTGTCTTGTTAAGTGTTGTGAGTCTTAGGTGGCTCCTATGTGACATGAGCCACAAGACAATGTCTTATTTATGTGGCAAAATTATATCTCAAAAGACAATGAGATAGAAAAACTCTCTCCAATGCAAAAGTATTGAGAAGACAATAAAAAGTATTTTTTCCAACTTCCAAGGCAACTTTTAAGACAACTACTCATCTTCTTTCTTTTTTCTAATATTTTTTATTCATAATTGATGACATGGAAGAGAAGACATTGTCAAGTGCATTGTCTAGAACAAGACAATCAACTTCACAATTTCTTTAATTTTTGCCAAATAAGCTTCACAATTGACTTGACAATTGCATTGGAGAAAAACTTTTGAATAAAATTTTGTCATTCCTATGTGGCATTAACTTTTTTCCAAAGTCACAATAGGGTTGGAGATGCTCTAAGGCCCCGGGTCTTGTTCCTCAAAATTCAAAAGCTTATTTATTTCAACATATATCTTTCATCAAAGTTAAATTAACCTAACCTTCAAGTTAACTTTTAACTATAATATATGAGCAATCTTTTTGTCCCTATGTTTTACTATTACGCATGTTCGGTAAACCTACGTGTAGGAAAAGTTGGATTTGAATTTGAAGGATGAAAAATGAATGAGAAGTGTAGAAAAAGTTATGAGTAGCAGGAGGCAAAGGTGTTTAGTTGGATTTTGATTTGTATTGGATTTTAAATGTGGAAATTGCTGAAATATTCACTTTCGGGGTGGGTGTTTATGAAAAACTTAAATACCCAAAATTATGTATTTTCACACTAAATATTCCAAGATTCCCTTTAGATACTATATATTTACAAAATTGTCATTTTGCTAATACCATAACTACCCCTTCGCGCAAATTTGATCATATATATTATTTGAATTCACAAACTCAAATTTGGATTGCGATTTTTGTCTTCTTCTTCTTCACCAGAGATCTGAATTCGATTGCTCTCATCTTCAACAGAGATCGCAAACATCGTTCATAGTTCACTATGCTTTTCTTCAGTCAAACTCCGATCATCGCTCATCATCATCATCATCTTCGTGGAGAGATTTGAAGTTTTCCGACGATTAAATCACTGTGCTCGGTTGTTTACACTGATACAAAACAAACAACAATGAAAAGTATGATATCAATAAATATATACTTTTAAAAAAAGAAGGGAAAAAAAAAGATTATTATCCGTGATCTTAATACGGGAAATGGCCATTCTCCGTGATCTTAACACGGAGAATGGTAATTCTTCGTGATTTTAACACGAAAAATGACCATTCTTCTGCATTCTAACACGGAAAATGGCCATTCTACGTTATTCTCCGTAATTTTAACATGGAGAATGATTATTCTCCTGCATGTTAACACGGAAATGACTATTCTCCGTGATTTTAACACGGGAAAGACCATTCTCCATGATTTAACATACAGAATGCTCATTCTCCCTGATTTTACAATGGGGGATGGCCATTCTCCTGATTCTAACATGGTGAATGGTTATTCTCCTGCATTATAACACGAAGAATGGTCATTTTGCATGATTTTACAACGGAGAATGGTCATTCTTCATGATTTTAACACGGAGAATGACTATTCTTCATGATTTTACAATGGAGAATGTCCATTTTTCGTAATTTTACAACAGGGAATGGCCATTCTCATGTATTTTAACACGGGAAATGGCCATTCTTCGTGATTTTAACAACGGAGAATGACAATTCTTCGTAATTTTAACACGAAGAAGGACATGCATTTTAACACGGGGAATGACTATCCTCCGTGATTTTAACATGAAGAATGATAATTCTCCGTGATTTTAACACTGAGAACAATGTTGTAAAAATCGGACCGGACCGGACCGGAGGTCGGACCGAGTTCGACCGCTTTATACCAAAAATCGGTCATTAAAATCGGATTTTTTAAAGAACGGTCTTTTTTTTTTTGTGAAAATCGGGTTCAACCGATGAACCGGCCGAACCGGTTCGTAATTGAACCGACCAATTTTGATATTTTTTTAAGAATTATTTTTAAAAAAATTTATCATGAACAATTTGATTCTTAGTTTGGTTTTGATCGACCTTATAGTTGTAAGAGTAAACCAAACCAACATACTTATGACCAAACAAAACTAAACCAATAAGTAAATATGGATATCTTACGTATTTAAACCAAACTAAACCAAGTCTATTTGAACCCCGATTGAACTCCGATTGAACCCAATTGAACTCCGGTCCGACCTATACCAAAAAAAATTCGGTTCGATCATCGGTCCGTTTTTTAAAACATTGACTGAAAATGACCATTCTTCTGCATTTTAACACGAAAAATGGCCATTCTCCGTCATTTTAATACGGAGAATGACTATTCTCCGTTTAATAAGGAGAATGACAATTCTCCGTGATTTTAACACGAAGAATGACTATTCTCCTGCATTTTAACACGGGGAATGACCATTCTCCGTCATTTAACACGGAGACTGACTATTCTTCGTGATTTTAACACGAAAAATGACCATTCTCCGTCATTTTAACACGGAGAATGATAATTCTCCGTAATTTTACAACGGGTGTGAAGATTGCGAATGGAGGGTCACTGATGAGTTTTTGAAGTAAGATTTGAAGATTTTAGAGAAAAAAATCTAGATTCAAAAGTGAGCAGCGTATGGAAGAAGAGGAAGAATCAAAATGTTTTTCTTGAAGAGTAGGTTTCGTGGGTGTTTTCAATAAATTAGAAAGGCAAAAAGGTCATTCCGCACCATTTTATATATTTTTCACTAATTCTGGGCACGCGATAAAATGTTATTTTGCGGTGGATTTTTCATAAAACTTTTACGGTTTTTGGACATTTGATAAAATTTTCCATTATTGGATTTTAAATTTCAATGATTTAATTATTTATAAAATATAATTACTTTTTAATTGTCTATATAATAATTATTTTCACTTAATAATTATTATTATTTTACTTACTAACTAATTAAAAAAATTATCAACTCAAAATTAATTACTAAGAATTAATATTTAAAATTATAATCATTTACTATTAATTACTATAATCTTTTTATATTATTTATCTAATTATTTACTATTAATTACTATTGACTGAGGATGGCTTAAAAACTATTAATTATGTTAATTAGCTAAATATTCTTTTAATTTTTTACATTAATTAGCAATATTAAAAAAAGAACTCTATAATTACTCCTAAATAGAAGAGTGAGTTTCTCTCTAAAAAAAAAAAAAAAAACTCATCCCTGGTAATTCTAATTAAGAAAAAAAAATTACTTACAAAATTAATTAAAATTTTAATATTTATATGTTAATTTAATCAATAATTAGCAATAAAGAATTTATTTTAAAGTGTTCATGTTTCTATCAATATCGCACCTCATGAGCCAACTCTGGTTCGGGTCACACCGCGTTTGCAACAAGTGGTATCAGAGTCCATTGTTACGGGGCTGGTTTGGACGACTTTGATTTGTTCGAGACAGATAGTGCTGATCAAGATGGAATATGAACATCAACTACACGAATTGGCTTCAAATGTGGGTTTGACGAGTCCAAGACGGAGCAAAACGTTGTGGTTTGCACGCACTCGGATTCGGATCACACCGCATTCCCTGGAAAATCCTTTCGACAGGAATTGCATTCCTCTAACTTGGTACTTTTAAGTACCAAATCCTTGTTCATCCAAACAAGGGATTTGGACTTTTCTTTTCCAATCTTGAAAAATGGCAAAATCCAACCGACATTCAGGTTACCAAATAACCTCTTAATGGTTGTTGGTTTTGAGGTATAATGAGGTGAGCAATAACATGGGAGTAGGTCGGTAGCCAACAGAAGGAGAGGAGGAGAAAGGTGTGACCGGAAGAGATTATTGGTCAAGGAAAGGAGGGAGAGAAGTTGGCATCGGTTATTGATAAGGAAAATTGGTGGTTAGGCTTGATAATAAAGGAGAATGAGTTACAAGGTTTAATGAAGTTGAGTTTGCCTTCCGTTTCGAGTCTCATATTTACTGGCACTCTAAAATTAAGATGTAAGTTATCAGTTATGTTATTTGAGTTCAACCAAAACAGCGATCCTTCTATGAGTACGGTCTCTCCCAAGCCCCTAGGGTTTGATCTCTCCCAAACCCAAAGGTTTGCTCCACCGACAAGATGGTGATCCCCTGCCTCCCTCCGCCAGTCATCTGAACAGCCCTCCCCCTCCGCTCTCTTCCCCACAAACACTCGATCCATCTCAAACCTCTCCCAAGCATATCCTTCCCACTCTCCCCCGTCGTTTCCATCCCCCATTGAGAACCCTTCATCATTAGGATCTGGAAGATCCCGAGTAAACCATGTCAATGTACAGGGATGTTGTTGAGAAGATGGCATCTCTTTTCATCTACAAGGCCCTGCTGATATCATCTCGCTTTCTGAAAGAGAGAGTTCAATCCCTCATCATTGGGCCTCCACGATAGCGGTGAAACCCTACTCCAATCGACAATTTACACGCTCCGTGCTCGCTACCATCCTAACCAAAATATGGAAGACCAATAACATGGTACAAGTGTCGGAGTTGGATGTTGAGGCAGGTTCCTATCTAGCTATTCTGGAATTTACCTCGGAGGTGGATCGCATCCTTCGAGAAGCCCCATGGAGTATTAATGAAGAACTTCTTGCAATCGAGAAGTGTGACCCGGCAAAACTTTCGGAAGACTACAAATTCAACATGGCCGATCTATGGGTTCAATTCCATAAAATCCCCCCAAAGTTCCTAAACCGTGTCACGACCCGTTACCCAAATTGTTGGACCGGGCTGAGCCATGTCCAGCCTACGCTTAAGATAAAGCGCAGTAAGCTGTTCTAGAGACAACAGGATAAGACTAAAATATGCTAACAGTTCTATAAGTGAAGAAGAATTATAAATGCTCCAAACACAAAAGTCATCATATATAGTAAAATATCCAAGTACAAGTAAACTGAAATGTAAAACTGGATACATGTCCAGTTACAAAATGATATAGTCTAATACATGTCTACTCTCAAAGTCTAATTAAACAAAAGACAACTAGGCGAGGTTCCCTGCAGGAACATCCTCGTAAAGCAGAGCCGGGTCCTCGGCTGTAACTCCATAATACGAATCACAGAGCAACTCCTCCTCAGTAAGTATACCTACAACGTTATCCTGTCAGGACGGGAGCAAGTACTAAATCTAGCAAACTAGCATATGAAACATGGAAATGAACATGAGAGGAATAACTGGAAAGCATGGCATCACATAGTCTATCATGGCAAGGACACATATGTCATAGAGACAGATGTATATGTAATATTTAAAACTGTAGCAGGTACGTGATCGGTCAATAGGTGTACAATGTACTGAGGCACATGTAAATAAAATGTACTTCCGTACAAGTGTAAAGGCGATATATGTACACACGTACAAATACAGCTTGGAGAGTAAGGCCTACGGCGCAGTATCATATAAAATGAAACTTTGCTCGGTACTGAAGAGGGGGATATGATCACGTACTCTACTATCAGTTTTCCCATAACCCATATTCTAATCATGTGAGAGATACATCAAGACTGTTCTAAGCATGGTAGTAACTGGAAGTACAACATGTAGAGGTCTAACTTGCTACCCCAAGGATCAGCATATAACATGGTGGGGTTTGCAGTTCATTTATGTGACAATATGTAAAGTTCGTAGAAAGTACTTACCTCTAGCAAAGTAAAACAAGCTGCGATAAATGTGCTATGGATGCCCGGTAACTCGTCACTGTAGAAGTAAATACAATAACTTAGTTTTACACTAAGCTAAAACACTAGGACACTAATTGGTGAAACACGACTTGTGACTGGACACCTAGCCAAAATGATGACTTGGCATAGGAGACCAATGTGGGGTGACACACTATGTTAACTAACTTTCTAGGGTCTTTACACTAGTGAGGGATGGGGTTCAACACGACTAAAACTCCAAATAACACAAAAAGCTACAAGTCGTAATTAATCAATAAATAAATCAAAAGATCATTATGTTCTAACAATTTTAGAGATAGACAAAAAGTCTAGTTTTGCATAAAACAAAGTACCAAAACGATCCTTGCTAACTATAGAAATTTATTATAATTTTTCTGGAATTTATTAACCAGTACAAATATTTTATAAAAATCAGTTTTCCTAAGTATACAGAAAATGAGTTTTGGTTTCATATGCCAAACTAGGGGCAAAACAGTAAATCAAATACTACAAAAATTATACTAAATTAGCTAACTTAACATAGTATCTAAAAACTATTTTTCCATAATTTTAGCAATACTTTAAGTATTTTTAGAAAATCAAAACAGCATTGCACACAATAATTAATTATCTGCGTATTTTGTCCATGTATATAATTTGAACCAAAGTTCAAATACAGGACCCAAGGCCATGAATCAAGTCCAATATGACTTGAACAGGTCTTGAATGTGTGAAAACACATTTGAGCCCAAATACCCATGCTAGGCTTGGACACCAAATGGTTGCAGTAATTTAAATATAATAAAATTACAATTTGGTAATAGTCAAAATAAATATTATTATTTTAATAAGGTAAAGTTTTACATAGTAACTATAAAAGTATGAACATTATTTTATATAAATAATTCACACTAAGCTAAGTAAAATACATATAGGAAATAATATATATATATATATATTTATATATATATATATATATATATATATATATATATATATATAAATATAGGGATATTTATATATATAGGAAAATGCTCAACTATATTATATATATATATATATATATATATATATATATATATATATATATACAAATATATGTATATATACATACATATAAGAAAATACTCAACCATATAATATATATATATATATATATATATATATATATATATATATATATATATATACAAAATAATGTATACATATACATATAATAGTATATATATAGTAATATATATACATAAGGAAATATATATACATAAATATATATATGTATACATAATACACATATATATATATATACATACATAAAATAATGAAGTATACATATATATATATATATATATATATATATATATATATATATATATATATATATATATATATATATATATATATATATATATATATATATATATATAAATATATATATATATATATATAAAACAGCAAATATATATACCTAAATATAGTATATATATTAATACATATATATATATACAAATATGTGTATACACATATATATAAATAGATATATATATAATAGAAAAAAAAGAAAAAGGAAAAAGGAAAAAGGAAAAGAAAAAGAAAAAGAAAAGACAACAAGGGGGGGCTCGAACTCGGGCTAACCGAGCGGGGGGGGGGTGGGTTTAATTAATGCGCGCTGGCCAGTGGGCCAGTTGGCCCGTTTGTTAGGAATAGGATTTTGGTTAATTTATTTAGGTTAGGGTAGTTTATACATAAAAAAAAATATAAAACTTTCCTGTGTCCAGACAATTAAGGACACAGGATTTTCTCGTGTCCGTGCTGTGCACGACACGTACGAAGGCTAGAACGCGTGTCGAGACGCTGGACGAGAGTCCCCGTGTCCTAGCGAGTCTCTCACGTGAAATCGAGACACAGCCGACACGAAAACAGACTGGTACGTACGTGTCCGACTTCTCCACGAAGTTTCGAAGGCGGAGGCGGCGGCTTGGGGCGTCGTGACGGTGGCGGAGTGGTGGCGCTGGGGTCGGCTCGTCGAGGCGAGTCGAACGGTGGTGGCGGCGACTGGCGACGATGGACGGTAGGGCGGCGCTAGGGTACGCCGGAGTTAGGGTTAGATCTAGGGTTTTGTGGAGGAGCGGGGGCTGTGGCGGTCGTCGGTGGTCGTGGAGGTGGTAGCTAGGTCGGGGGGAGAGAGAGGGATATTTATAGGGGCTTTGGAGGCGGTGGGGGCAGCCGGGAAAGGCGGGGGCAGGGCGGTTGTGTCGGTCGTGCAGCCGAGTGGGTCAACGGGGGTGGGTGAGGGAGCTGGAGGAGAGAGAGAGTTGGTCGGGGGGGGGGGGTTCGGTAATTTGCACTAGGGCCCCTAGAGATTAGGAAATTACAAAAGGGTTTTTCAGTATTAAAATGCAAAATATTGTTTGCATTCCTCAATTAAGAACAAATAATTTATTACAAACTGATATAAATAACATTTCAAAAATTGTAAAACCTATTTAATAAATTTCAAATAATTTACAAAGTGATATTTTTATATATAAAACTCATTTAAAAATTATAGAAAATTCCTAAAAATCCTAATAAAATATTTTAAGGCCAACATTAGCATTAAAAATTAATTAGCACTAATAAAACTAAAATTGAAAAACAGGGGCTTACAAGTCTTCCCTCCTTAAAAAATTTCGTCCTCGAAATTCACAAGGATTGAAGATCCTACAACATTCTAACATAGCAAGCAATGCAACAAATGACTAAGGCTACGATCAAAACTAACCTTCCGAAACTTGCTCTGGCTCCGGCTCAAGGGCTAGGCTATAAGTATTCCCCTGGGGTCCCTTGGCTACTGGGCAGTCCCGAATCTGATGGATGGCAGACCCACAAGCTAAACACTGCCCTAACCTCTTCCTGCAGACGACGAATTCATGCCCTGGTCTTCCGCAGAAAGAACATATAGCTCCCTTCTGCTGCTGCTGCTGATGTCGGGGTCCCGGGGCTCTAACTGGCGGGGTCTGATGATGTGGTGTAGGGGGATGGTAAGTCTGCGGGGGTGGCGTCGGCGCTCTCTGCTAGAAAGCCTGACGCTTGGACGGTCCCTCATGATGTACAGAAGCCGACCTCTTGCTAGACAGAAGACGCTCCTCTATGCTTCGGGCCAACTCTAGGCTCTGGTAGTAGTCAGTCGTACCGTTCGCCACTATAAGAATGCCAATGTCTGGAACTAGACCATGGCAAAACCTACGGGTCATCTCCTCTGGATCAGCAACCAGACTAGGAGCAAAACGGCTCAGGCGACTAAACTCTCCCGCATAGTCATCAACAGAACGGTTTCCCTACTGGATGTTCTGGAATCGTAGCCCCATGGCTACTCTAGCAGTGGTCGAGAAGAATTTCTTCTTGAACTGGGTCTTGAACTGGTCCCAGGTTGGCTCTACCTCTCGCGAACAACGGCTCATTCCTGAACCAGACTCCGGCTAAGTCTATCAGCAGAAATCCTGCTGCCTCGACCTGAAGGTCATCCGGCATCCTAACTCCCAGAAGCTTCCTCTCTACTGAATCTAGCCAGTCATCAGCTACTACTATGCCCTCAGTCCCTGAGAACTCCTTGGGATTCAGACCCATGAAGTCCTTGATCGTCCCCGCTTTCTGCCGTGGCTCTACAGGTGGTGGGACCACGGGACGTCCCTCAGAACGCTCCATGCTCTGGCGGAGTAGGGTAGTCTGCTCCTGATGGGTTGTTAGGAACCACTGGATCAGTGTGAGCAGTTGGTTCCCGTCGAGTGTGACGGAAGCCTGGGTGGGTATAGTGATAGGGGGTGGTAGAAGTATCGGGGCCTGCTGGGACTGGGATGTGGAAGGTGGTATCTGGGTCTGCGGATCTGTGGAGTGGAGAAATGTGGTAGGTGGAGGTGTATCAGTCAACTGGTCAGCTGACTGGATATGGAGGCCCCATTCTCGGGGGTAACATACTGGGACGAACGAGTAAGCACCATCTAAATTACACATAAAAGACTTATAAGGACTTGTTTAAGGTAAGCAATCATATGCAAAAAAATCTAATTATAATAGCAAACATGTGATGTATTTCCTATGTTGCAATCCTAGCATTCCTCTAAGTGTTCTAAGCGTCTTTCCTATTGTTGTCTAATTACCTTAAGTTCCTAATTGCAGGCATGCTTGGTACAATAACGTAACCAAACAGTTTAGTCAGGACCTGTATGGGCCGCCAAAAAAACATGTCACGACCCGTTACCCAAATTGTTGGGCCGGGCCGAGCCATGTCCAGCCTACGCTTAAGATAAAGCACAGTAAGCTGTTCTAGAGACAACAGGATAAGACTAAAATGTGCTAACAGTTCTATAAGTGAAGAAGAATTATAAATGCTTCAAACACGATGTAGTGCCCCGAAATTCGTGATACGTATTTTATACGTATTCATATTTCTGACCCGTATTTCTCTTTTCTTTGATTAGTTAGTTATAATTTATTTCATATTTAGCATTGTGGTTTAATTGTCATTTATCGTTCATGGATTAATTCTGATTAATGGAGCTTGGTTTATTGAGTACTTCATGATTCATCATGGCATTGCATTGGCTTGGTTTGGTTCGGTTTAGTGGGTTTGGCTTAGTTGGGTTTTATGTGAACCAAACCACTCCCACCTACCACCACCCTCATTTATATTCCACTCTCTCTCTCTTCCATTATTACCCATTACTCTTCTTCTTCTCCTTCATTAATGTAGTGCCCCGCTCCTTGCGGTCCACTATGTAATACCTACGGCTTGTTGACTCAGTCATGAACTGAGTACTTGGTGAAACCTTTGCCGGTATCGATTGATCACGGATGAAATGCAATGAACCTTTCCAATTGATGGATTGGCTTCTATTGAAATGAATCCAAGAGTTTTACTGAATGTTTTCTCTTCGCTGCTTGGTTTTGATGAATGCATTTTCGTGTTGATTTTCGATGATTGGTTTTCATTGTTCGCTTTCATCGCATTTCGCATTCATTCCGAATTTTAAGAGAAAGAGACGAAGTATGCTAATCAACTGTTGGTGCCATTGTAGGCCGCGTGAATTGTTCGTGAATGGCGCGTGAAGTCCCTCCTTCTCTCAACTAAGATTTATCTCGGTGAGTTGCTTCAACCGAACAGACATTGATCTGTACGCCTAAGAAAAATGATCTCTAGTCTACTCTGTTGCCTTGTCCCAATGATCAACGATACCACATCCACAAAAGATAATAGAAGATAATTGAATGGGATATTTTGTAAAACCTCCCCTAAATAATGGGCTAATTTGCGAAATACCCCCTAAAGATCTCGAATTGGTAAAACCCCCTTTCCGTTAAGACGCTGTTTGATTTTGGGTGACGTGGCAATCCGCGTGTGTTATTAAGTAAAAAAATAAAAGTTAGACGAAAATACTCCTGCAAATTAGTCCATTATTTAGGGGAGGTTTTGCAAAATATCCCAAAAATATACGTTAGAAATTTCTTTTTTCCTTTGCTTTTTCGTCGATTTCGTTATGATCTTTCCCTATTTCCCATCTATTTCTTCAATTTTATTGTATTTTACATTATTTTCCATTTTCCAGGAGCGGGTGGCTGTGGAGGCTGGAGTCGCTGACGTCAGATCCGGAGGGGCTCCCCGGAGCGAAAGAGACGAGCGGCCCGGCGCTGTTGGATCTCTTAACGGGTCTCGAGTCCTCCGGATCCGGGAAGGCGGCGGACCCGTCGTCGGACCCGGGGGCGAACTTCCTCCTGAGGGTGGAGTTCCAGTGGTTCTTGATGGCGTTGTGTTCGATTGTGTCTGTGTCCGATTGTGTATGTGTCCACCACAAATATTACGGTACTAATCAATCGTGTCCGGACCCGTGCGTCCGTGTTCGTTGCTTCCAACAATACAATCAACATCATCTGCACCCGCCACCACCACCAGAACCACCCACACCATCATCATACCAAAAACCAACCACCACCACAAACATTCACCTATTCCGGCCGCCCAGTGGTCGGTGCCAAGCTTCGGAACCGTACCGTCCAGACGACCACAGTACAGCCGAGGAGTCGCTCTCACCTGTGGTCAGCCACAGAGCACAAGGTGAAACCCTCCTTCCCCTTTTCGTGGCTTCATCGACACATCTGGCCGATGCAGCAGTGCAATCTGCCACCGTCGAGCGCCAGCCTCATGCCTTTCCGCCGGCGACCCACTGACGGCCTGTCTCGTACTCGCTCCCCAGCGACACGAGCAACTATCCTCCCGGCCGCCTACCGTACGGAGCCCTTCGTGTGCCCCTCTGCGTTCAGCTGCGCAGACACGGGCGCGACTCTCCTCCGCGGTGCCTCTTCCCCGCGATGCTTCTCCTCCGCACGCAGAGCGGCTCCGCCGAGAGCTGGGCACCGGATCCGCCGTTCGAGCGCGCTCGGCCTCCGACCGAGATGACCACCGGCTGTGGCCAAGTCTCTCTCGGTGGGCAACCCTCTCTAACTCTCTTTCCTCTCTTTGATTCCATTCCCTTTCTTATTTAAAGAAGGCTCTGGGAACAGAGCTAATGTTGGTAGATTTGTGTTAAAAAATAGAGATATTTTGCAAAACCTCCCCTAAATAATGGACTAATTTGCAGGGGTATTTTCGTCTAACTTTTATTTTTTTACTTAATAACACACACGGATTGCCACGTCACCCAAAATCAAACAGCGTCTTGACGGAAAGGAGGTTTTACCAATTCGAGATCTTTAGGGGGTATTTCGCAAATTAGCCCATTATTTAGGGGAGGTTTTACAAAATATCCCTAATTGAATTGAATCAAATACAAGAATATGTGTTGCCACTCTATCTGCTCGATAAGAATGATCATCTGCTTGTCATCAGTATGCTTGAAAATGTAGACATGTACAGACGAACTTGTACGTGTTGAGATAAACATGAAGGCACGAATCAAACGTGTCGTATACCTGTGCATAAGTCCAAGTGTGTCTCATCTGATAGAACGGCTAGAGCATGCATTTGGTCTCGGACAACTTGTATACAAGGAATTATTTGTCTCTCGGGTGGTATCTGGGGGCACCTGGAACCGCTCGGCCTAGGAGAGATTATGAGCACACTGGGTGCAAGGACCCATGTTAAAAGTGTAGCCGATATCTGAGTCCTTAGCGACGAGCTGAACCAAAGAGTCACAGCGGCTAATCATGGGGAAATGTCACGCCCCGCTCCCGTAGGAGCGATCGTCCTCGCTAAGGCGTGATGCCGCACGAGCCTAGATTGCGCCCGTGTAAGGCAATTCCATAACGGCCGATTACAACGGCGACGACAGGGTCGTCGCACAGAAGTCCCGAGCAGAGACATTGAACACGCAGCGGAAATTTAGAACAAACACAAGTTATTCAAAGAAGCTCTTTTATTGATATTGAAACAACGGTTACATTGGGGGCACAAGGCCAAGATTACAATCACTCAAATACACTCGTCTCACATTACAAATCGCTCAGCTCTCTCTCATCTCTCGATACATATTGTCGATCCAGCGGAAGCTTCGGAAGGCGATGTCCATATATTATGTCCCGTATAAGTCTTCGAATCCATACGGCCGCACGCTTCGAATCGCCAAGGAACTCCGTACCTCGACGCATCCAAGCGAGCTCCGCACCATGAGCTTCTACCTGTGCCTGCACATGGAAACTGCGTGGGTGTCAGTACCACTGTACTGGTGGAGTGAGCTCCTCGCCCACCCATACAAAACCGACACGTTTATTTTACTTTGTGCATTACAAGCCCCCTTTACGATTGTCTTTCTAGTCTTGCCTTAGGATCGATTTTAGGACCGACACTCGGCCTATTTAGTGTCTTTAGACCATCTCCGTGCCTTGCACTAATAACGTACCCATACTTTGCCTCTAGACCCTTCTCGTGCTTGCATTGTCACGTACCGATTCATACATGTCTTTCGCACCATACTCTTGGACGTAACGACTAGGTCGTGTCAAATACTTGCCCTACGGCCCTTCTTGACTTAACTCGAAACGTATAACCCAACTTGTAGAACCGATGTTGAGAACTCAAGTACGACAACGTATCTCGTGCCGAAGCACGTGTCTTTACGTATAACCGAATCGTAGGCTTTATAACACTTTGGTGCAACCGAGCACACATTTCACAACACAACGCATACCGTGCTTACGCTTCCTTTGTTACGACCGACACCGTGCATGCAGATTCGCCGCTTAGCACGCCATTTATCTATATGAAAGGCCACTGGCATGACAAGCCATCGCAGACATAGCTCGGGTAGACGGCGGGTCCTTCGATGCAAGGTAGCTAGCCCCATAGAAAGCCCCCGACTACCCACGCAATAAAAGCATGCGCTGCTATAACGTCTACCCCCTAGGATGACTGGGCCCGGTGCCCCGACGTATAACCAGTCTAGGCAGAAATCCTTGTCGACAAGGTGTCCAATGACCACGCACCTACGAGACATCTAAACTCACGTAAATGCATGGCCTACTTGTTGGTACGACCGGAACTATACTTAGCAACTCGTGCTCTGAATCACACTTGACATAACGTGCCTCGGGACCGCGAGACTCCCAACCGAGGGATCGCCTCGAACTTCTTAACGTGGATAGGAACGCGAGACTCCCAATCGAGGGACCGCCTCGAATACTTAACGTAGATAGGAACGCGAGACTCCCAACCGAGGGACCGCCTCGAAACTCAACGTGGATAGGAACGCGAGACTCCCAACCGAGGGACCGCCTCGAATACTCAACGTAGATAGGAACGCGAGACTCCCAACCGAGGGACCGCCTCGAATACTCAACATGGTTAGGAACGCGAGACTCCCATCCGAGGGATCGCCTCGAAACACCTTTGAACTCGAGGGAACGACTACTACGTAGCCTTCCAACTTAACTTGAACAAAACGTGTTCCTTAAGTGCCATGGACCGTGGCTAACTTTACATCGTGCCAACCGTGGCTCGTGCCTGTAACTGACTCACCTCCAACGTGATGCTATCACCCAAGTCATACGTTATATGACGGCACTTGAGATCGTGGGACTATTTAACTTGACAACCGCAGAAAGAGCGGGACGACACTTAGAATGACTTAGGTCGATCGGCATAACTTTGCCTAACTTTCTCAAGACTACAACTTAACCCGAGGGACGAGCCAAGGCTATGCCAAGCCTTGTGCAGTAGAAACGTGCATGCTTTATCGAGCATTTATGCGGGCGACGCCTATGACTTAGGCTAACTCATCGTTTGTGTCGAATACCAACTTTCCTTCTCCCAAGCCACGGGACGAAGGACCGAGTGTCATTTTAAAGCACGCTGAGCCGACTTCTATTGAGACCGTGGGACCATTTTCCATGTTCTAAGACATTCCGACGGGTCGGGATTATTCCCTTAGCTATGTGCGTTCGTAGCTTTTATATTAGCCTACCAGTGCAAGTTGAAACCACACGAATTATTAAGTGAAGGCAGAGATGAGGCAAGTTCACCAAAACTCCCCCACCTGAGCGATGTCTTCGAGTCGCCGTTGTAAGGCCAAGTCCGAACGCCGTCGGCGTTTCGATTCCTCCGATTAACTTTGCGGGACGGGGCACTACAACATACACCACTCAAAACAAGTCTCGTCCTCGAGACTTTCCTGAAGGCAAGCCATCCTACCATTTCTATGGCCAAGACTCAATCGTACACATTCTGCCTACGCGTTTCTTCGATTTGGAGCCACGCTCGTGCTATCGCTAACTTAGTCGTAAGGCACACTAATCGATCAACCAATATTCGAACTCGTCTAAAATCAACGATCGTATTACCATCAACATTTCCTTGAAACTCACGATTTCAAAATCCTCGACACTTTCCCGTTCCTCAAGTCTCACTTGATTCAATGTATCACTTAGTTGGATCGTGCACATATTCTAGGCGTCCCCAAAATACATGCATTTCAGCCAAGCCTCGTGATAGAGAATCCGCCATCACCACTCGAGTCGGATCGTACACATATTCGGGCGTCCCTGATATACGTGCATGTCAACCGAGCCTCATGAGTGGTGCTTCCACAAATCCTATCGTTCCGCACCGGGACGTCTGCCTAACCGCTAGGCTATGTCTTTCGTCAGTACTGGAATCATAGTTTCCAAACAACGATATCAACACTGACCCCATCCTAAGGTCAAACCAAATCGATGGTACGGGGTTTTCTACCCAAGCTCGCATCACTCCGATTTCTAAACATCGAGCATCGATTTCCTACGTACATCCCCATATTCGTCGCATAGGGTACGAGTCGTATCGGTAAAGCCATCATACGATAATTCACGTTTCAACCAATCCTCGATAAGAACATATCGCTCGTTCATCAAGCCATTTCGCATCGTCTATCTCTTCGAACACGTTCGACATTAGTTCGCCTATCATTCATTCTCAAATCAAGCACGCTATGACACAATTCATCTCTAAATCGTAGTTCACATTCCACGTTTCCGAAATCATCTATTCCAATTCACATAATCGATCACAAGGTCGTCTGACTTAACAATATGCCACGCTCCGATCTCACGCGAGTCCGATCATCCACAGTGGTTCATGAATCACCATGCAACGCTCCCGCGGAATAATCATTCTCATCGGGGCATAACTCTTGTTTCGTGTCTAGACTCGTTCATTCTCGATGCGTGGATTGGACCCACTCAATCCTCAAGTTCGATTCTTCAAGCACACAAATCCATTCTTGAGTCACCTTCACGTCAAACCACAAATCGAAGCACACAAATTGTTACGCCAAGCTAGGTCAATCACCCTCGTTGTATGAATCACCATACCAGCGCTCACGCGGAGTGATCGCCCTATTCGGCGCGACGCATGTGCGAGGCTGGAGTTGCGCTCGCATAAGACAAGCATGTCGACGTTGAGGTTATCGTCGAAGTAAATCCAAGTATTTTCGTTTTCATTCGAGCCAAGATCGATAGTCCATTCGTCATTTCGTTCAACTAGAAAATCCACGAGCCACGTCTATATTTTTCTCGACACGTTTCAACATCCCAAGTATAGCTTCCAACGGAACAATGACACTTGCGCGATCGTCATTTGCCGAGTCAGAGTACCCCCGAGTTATCGCATATCGATCTTTGATACGCCTCAATACCATCGACGATATGCGTAACCTGACGATCTTCCTTTGCAACCAATTTCGAGTCGTGCATTGATGCTGTTTGTCCGAGTTGGATATTCCACAATTTCATTTAATATTCAAGATCAAGTTCAACTGCTATTCCTCAAGCTAGTTTCAAGATCGTTGTTCAAACTCAAGTCATAATTCATTTGAATCAATCCGAAGTCGTACGCGCGATCCTCTAAGTTTCCTCGATCAAAGACCATTCACTTTCATTCATCGTTCCGAATCGTTTTCTAACATGCGTTTCCTATTCATAAGTTGTCTGAACGACATCTCGTTCGGGACATTCGAAGTCATGATCAACTAAGCGTGACACGTTCTAAGGCTTTGCGCGATCGCATCGCCTCGCCGACATATCCGTTCTATCCGTATATCTGGTAGTCTCGCTCGAACAATTTCTATGACGTTCTTACACCACTCAGGGTTCGAGCCACTCGACTAGTCATCGACACACATTTATATTCTTCTCCGAACCTATCACATACACCACTCGGGCTCAAGCCATCCGATTCTAGTCCTCAATCATGTTCGCGTCATGCGCTAAGACATCCTTCAGATTCGTTCGATGTATCTCTAGCGTAATCGCTCACGTCGCCTCGACGTACTAAGTCGTTCAGGCTAATCCTCAAAATCCAAGCTAATCTTTCGTGCACGCCTAAGCGTTAACTCGATAGCGTTCCTATCGATAGACACTCAAAGTGTATTTTCGCTCTCGATCGAGCGATACTCGATATCGCTCGCAATTCGTTTACACCAATAAGTCGAGGTACGCGATACGAAACACAACTTAGCCAAAAGGCCGTATGCATAATCATTCCGTATGGACTATACTCCGACTTTGCGTGCTTTTTTTATAATGTCGACGTAGGACTCGTTAGGCACGCACACGACTTGCTAACTTTAGCACGCATTTTCCATCAACTCAAGGTCGGCACCGTTCGGCCCAAAGTCCACCACCTATCGATTAGTTCGATTGAACGCTTGTACGAGCTTTCGAAAATATTAGACTTATTGTATGGACATGCCGAGGGACGTTTGAGAGAGAGCGCACCAACGATATCACGTTGCGGAAGCACAATTCAGAGTTTGCAGAACAACAGAGTTAAAGAATTCAATCGGTAGTCCAAGGACGTAAAGCCGTGCTCTGATACCATTATGTCACGCCCCGCTCCCGTAGGAACGATCGTCCTTGCTAAGGCGTGATGCCACACGAGCCTAGATTGTGCCCGTGCAAGGCAATTCCATAACGGCCGATTACAACGGCGGCGACGGGGTCGTCGCACAGAAGTCCCGAGCAGAGACATTGAACACGCAGCGAAAATTTAGAACAAACACAAGTTATTCAAAGAAGCTCTTTTATTGATATTGAAACAACGGTTACATTGGGGGCACAAGGCCAAGATTACAATCACTCAAATACACTCGTCTCATATTACAAATCGCTCAGCTCTCTCTCATCTCTTGATACATATTGTCGATCCAGCGGAAGCTTCGGAAGGCGATGTCCATACATTATGTCCCGTATAAGTCTTCGAATCCATACGGCCGCACGCTTCGAATCGCCAAGGAACTCCGTACCTCGACGCATCCAAGCGAGCTCCGTACCACGAGCTTCTACCTGTGCCTGCACATGGAAACTGCGTGGGTGTCAGTACCACTGTACTGGTGGAGTGAGCTCCTCGCCCACCCATACAAAACCGACATGTTTATTTTACTTTGTGCATTACAAGCCCCCTTTACGATTGTCTTTCTAGTCTTGCCTTAGGATCGATTTTAGGACCGACGCTCGGCCTATTTAGTGTCTTTAGACCATCTCCGTGCCTTGCACTAATAACGTACCCATACTTTGCCTCTAGACCCTTCTCGTGCTTGCATTGTCACGTACCGATTCATACATGTCTTTCGCACCATACTCTTGGACGTAACGACTAGGTCGTGTCAAATACTTGCCCTACGGCCCTTCTTGACTTAACTCGAAATGTATAACCCAACTTGTGAAACCGATGTTGAGAACTCAAGTACGACAACGTATCTCGTGCCGAAGCACGTGTCTTTACGTATAACCGAATCGTAGGCTTTATAACACTTTGGTGCAACCGAGCACACATTTCACAACACAACGCATACCGTGCTTACGCTTCCTTTGTTACGACCGACACCGTGCATGCAGATTCGCCGCTTAGCACACCATTTATCTATATGAAAGGCCACTGGCATGACAAGCCATCGCGGACATAGCTCGGGTAGACGGCGGGTCCTTCGACGCAAGGTAGCTAGCCCCATAGAAAGCCCCCGACTACCCACGCAATAAAAGCATGCGCTGCTATAACGTCTACCCCCTAGGATGACTGGGCCCGGTGCCCCGGCGTATAACCAGTCTAGGCAGAAATCCTTGTCGACAAGGTGTCCAATGACCACGCACCTACGAGACATCTAAACTCACGTAAATGCATGGCCTACTTGTTGGTACGACCGGAACTATACTTAGCAACTCGTGCTCTGAATCACACTTGGCATAACGTGCCTCGGGACCGCGAGACTCCCAACCGAGGGATCGCCTCAAACTTCTTAACGTGGATAGGAACGCGAGACTCCCAATCGAGGGACCGCCTCGAATACTTAACGTGGATAGGAACGCGAGACTCCCAACCGAGGGACCGCCTCGAAACTCAACGTGGATAGGAACGCGAGACTCCCAACCGAGGGACCGCCTCGAATACTCAACGTAGATAGGAACGCGAGACTCCCAACCGAGGGACCGCCTCGAATACTCAACGTGGTTAGGAACGCGAGACTCCCATCCGAGGGATCGCCTCGAAACACCTTTGAACTCGAGGGAACGACTACTACGTAGCCTTCCAACTTAACTTGAACAAAACGTGTTCCTTAAGTGCCATGGACCGTGGCTAACTTTACATCGTGCCAACCGTGGCTCGTGCCTGTAACTGACTCACCTCCAACGTGATGCTATCACCCAAGTCATACATTATATGACGGCACTTGAGATCGTGGGACTATTTAACTTGACAACCGCTGAAAGAGCGGGACGACACTTAGAATGACTTAGGTCGATCAGCATAACTTTGCCTAACTTTCTCAAGCCTACAACTTAACCCGAGGGACGAGCCAAGGCTATGCCAAGCCTTGCGCAGTGGAAACGTGCATGCTTTATTGAGCATTTGTGCGGGCGACGCCTATGACTTAGGCTAACTCATCGTTTGTGTCGAATACCAACTTTCCTTCTCCCAAGCCACGGAACGAAGGACCGAGTGTCATTTTAAAGCATGCTGAGCCGACTTCTATTGAGACCGTGGGACCATTTTCCATGTTCTAAGACATTCCGACGGGTCGGGATTATTCCCTTAGCTATGTGCGTTCGTAGCTTTTATATTAGCCTACCAGTGCAAGTTGAAACCACACGAATTATTAAGTGAAGGCAGAGATGAGGCAAGTTCACCGAAACTCCCCCACCTGAGCGATGTCTTCGAGTCGCCGTTGTAAGGCCAAGTCCGAACGCCGTCGGCGTTTCGATTCCTCCGATTAACTTTGCGGGACGGGGCACTACAAAAACCCATGGACCAACATGTAGAATAGTCCACCTGCATGACCCAAATGACAACTTCAATATCTCCAAGAATGAATCATGAATTACTCATTATACAAATTGTGCTAACGTGGTTTTGTGCAGGGATGACTGTCAGCGAGGGTAAGTTACTATGATATATTCTATCTGTCATGTTCTTATGAATTGTTAAAAAGAACCTAGACAAGTAGAAAGATCACTAGTAAATGTTAGCTCAACATATTGATTTAGTGCAGAGATTTGCGAGTTCGGCCAAAAGCCGCTCGCCAGTACATGATGTGTACTGACCCACGTTGTGGGCATCCTTTTCAGAAAGCAAAAGGAGACAGGGGGATTTCAATTGAGGCACCAAAGCTCGTCTAGCCCAGTAGAGCTCGTGGATTCGCCTCGAAGTTTACTTTCAGTCAATTGCAAGTTTCCAGTTTTTATTTTCTTTGAAGGTGTCTTTCAATTCCAGCTTGTAATAAAGGATATCATGTATGGGCATTGTGGCTAATTTCAAAGAGAATCTTGTAGCCAAATTATAAGGCAAATCTGAGTTGCAAAGCTTTGTACTTGTATTCCTATCAAGCTATGAATAAAATGAGTATTTCTATTTCAAATCTCTGTGTCCAACATTTGGTTTTCTGCAATGGGTGCGTACGTGTGTTTTGCTTGACTAATGGGTGCGTGCGTGTGTTTTTGCTTGACTAGTTGTTTTTGTGCAGGTACATGGCCTTGTGCAAGCACAACTTAGGCTTGCACGGCATCACGCCTTAGCGAGGACGATCGATCCCGCAGGGATCCAAGCAAGACGGACGACCCTAGCGGGATCGGGGAGTGACAAAGTGGTATCAGAGCACAGTTTTACGTCCTTGGCCTCTTGCAAATATCGTTTTTAAAAAGTATATAAAGTACTTTGACGGCTTTCAAAAGTGTCTGGATTTTGGGTTATGAAAACCAATGCCCCATACAATAAGTCCATAATATTTTATGAGACTGACAGAAGTTACACTATTTTATAGAGAAATGGCTCCTCCTCGTCCATCTGGCTCGACCGATGCGGTAGAACGCATCATGACAATGTTGGAGTTACAGAGACAGGACAATGAGGAACAAAATCAGATACATGAGGCCCGAGCGGCTGTCCAACAAAAGCAGTTGGATGCCCTGACCCAGCTTGTCACGGCGCTTGCGGCAAATCGAGATGCCACCGCAGCGACGGAACCAACGGAAACGCCCGAGATCGAGCCCGTAGAGGGTGATGAGCCCCAGCCGGCGCAAAGGCACACTGTCTTTAGGCCAAAGGACTTCTTGGACGCGAAACCTCCGGAATTTCAAGGCAGGACGTCACCCGACAAGGTGATGGACTGGATTGATAAAATAGAGAGACTGTTCGCGTTCATAGGAGTTCCAAGTAGCAAAAAGGTAGTCTGTGCCGTTATGCTCCTACGACTGCGGGCGAAGGACTGGTGGAAGGCGAAGAAGCCGGCGCTGCTCGCAACGGCTAGGAATGGAAAGATCTCGTGGGCCTTGTTCAAGAAGGCGTTTCTGGATCAATATCTGCCTCGAGCCATGAGCAAAAAGATGGAGGATGACTTCATCACGCTAAAACAGGGAGATATGTCCGTGGAGGACTATGAGTCTGAATTTGCTAAGTTGGTAAATTTTGCCGCTGCTTGGCTCCCCACGGAACAGACTCGCATAAATCGATTCGTGGAAGGTCTGAATTACGACATCCAGTTAAGCGTGCTGAATCGAGAATGCGGGTCCTATTCTCAAGCCTTTGAGACAGCGCTACAGGTGGAACAGTTCGAGCAGAAGAAAACGTCCAATAAAATGCAGAACAGTCGGAATCAGCCTGCCAAGAGAAATCATGACGGAGAGAAAAAGACCGATGGGGAACCACGAAATGAAATAATATGTACCCACTGCGGTCGACGAGGGCATGCGAATGAAGAATGTTGCTTTGCGAAAGGTTTGGTATGCAGTCACTGTGGAAAGTATGGACACACCAAGGAGGACTGTCGTACCGCAAACCATGCTTGTTTTCGTTGTGGCCAACAGGGTCACGCCATCAGAAATTGTCCGAAGAGAAATCGGAATAGAGATGACAATGAAGAGCGTGGGCAGCTGCCAGGCCCACCGCCGCTTCGAGACAATCCACAAAACCAGCCACAGCGGACTAATGCGCGCGTCTTCAATCTCTCCACGTTGCTTGACCCAGAATGCAATACTAGTGGAGGTGAGTTTTGTTTCTTAAGTTTTGAGGACAAAACTTTTTCTCGGTGGGTTATTATGTAGTACCCCGCTCCTTGCGGTCCACTATGTAATACCTACGGCTTGTTGACTCAGTCATGAACTGAGTACTTGGTGAAACCTTTGCCGGTATCGATTGATCATGCAATGAACCTTTCCAATTGATGGATTGGCTTCTATTGAAATGAATCCAAGAGTTTTACTGAATGTTTTCTCTTCACTGCTTGGTTTTGATGAATGCATTTTCGTGTTGGTTTTCGATGATTGGTTTTTATTGTTCGCTTTCATCGCATTTTGCATTCATTCTGAATCTTAAGAGAAAGAGACGAAGTATGCTAATCAACTGTTGGTGCCATTGTAGGCCGCGTGAATTGTTCGTGAACGGCACGTGAAGTCCCTCCTTCTCTCAACTAAGATTCATCTCAGTGAGTTACTTCAACCGAACAGACATTGATCTGTACGCCTAAGAAAAATGATCTCTAGTCTACTCTGTTGCCTTGTCCCAATGATCAACGATACCACATCCACAAAAGATAATAGAAGATAATTGAATTGAATCAAATGCAAGAATATGTGTTGCCACTCTATCTGCTCGATAAGAATGATCATCTGCTTGTCATCAGTATGCTTGAAAATGTAGACATGTACAGACGAACTTGTACGTGTTGAGATAAACCTGAAGGCACGAATCAAACGTGTCGTATACCTGTGCATAAGTCCAAGTGTGTCTCATCTGATAGAACGGCTAGAGCATGCATTTGGTCTCGGACAACTTGTATACAAGGAATTATTTGTCTCTCGGGTGGTATCTGGGGGCACCTGGAACCGCTCGGCCTAGGAGAGATTATAAGCACACTGGGTGCAAGGACCCATGTTAAAAGTGTAGCCGATATCTGAGTCCTTAGCGACGAGCTGAACCAAAGAGTCACAGCGGCTAATCATAGGAAAAACCCATGGACCAACATGTAGAATAGTCCACCTGCATGACCCAAATGACAACTTCAATATCTGCAAGAATGAATCATGAATTACTCATTATGCAAATTGTGCTAACGTGGTTTTGTGCAGGGATGACTGTCGGCGAGGATAAGTTACTATGATATATTCTATCTGTCATGTTCTTATGAATTGTTAAAAAGAACCTAGACAAGTAGAAAGATCACTAGTAAATGTTAGCTCAACATATTGATTTAGTGCAGAGATTTGCGAGTTCGGCCAAAAGCCGCTCGCCAGTACATGATGTGTACTGACCCACGTTGTGGGCATCCTTTTCAGAAAGCAAAAGGAGACAGGGGGATTTCAAGTGAGGCACCAAAGCTCGTCTAGCCCAGTAGAGCTCGTGGATTCGCCTCGAAGTTTACTTTCAGTCAATTGCAAGTTTCCAGTTTTCATTTCCTTTGAAGGTGTCTTTCAATTCCAGCTTGTAATAAAGGATATCATGTATGGGCATTGTGGCTAATTTCAAAGAGAATCTTGTAGCCAAATTATAAGGTAAATCTGAGTTGCAAAGCTTTGTACTTGTATTCCTATCAAGCTATGAATAAAATGAGTATTTCCATTTCAAATCTCTGTGTCCAACATTTGGTTTTCTGCAATGGGTGCGTGTGTTTTGCTTGACTAATGGGTGCGTGCGTGTGTTTTTGCTTGACTAGTTATTTTTGTGCAGGTACATGGCCTTATGCAAGCACAACTTAGGCTTGCACGGCATCACGCCTTAGCGAGGACGATCGATCCCGCAAGGATCCAAGCAAGACGGACGATCCTAGCGGGATCGGGGCGTGACAATTAACTCTCCACCTACCAGAGAGAGAGAGTGAGCTCTAGGCAAGTGCAACTTGCTTCATGGAGGAACTCAAATTTTATTGCTTCATTTTCTTCCTTACAACATTTTAACTAACTTTAGAACTTGGCATTTTCACTTTCCATGGCTAGATTCTTGTAGATCTATATTTACTTTATTTTCGGATTACTTGGGTTTTGATCTACTTAATCTGGTTATTTTCGAGTTTTGATGGTTCTATGTTGTTGAGAATTTCATTCTGCCCCATTTTGACCTATGGAAGTTTGGATTTGGACTCTGGATGAAAGATTCATGGAGCTTGGGAGCCATGGCTTGAAGGGTTCTTCTTCTCGGGAGGATGGAGAAGAAGAACAGTTCATAGCCGACTGGACTTAGCCGCATAGCTTTATGCAGCAAGTTTTATTCCTGGCCGCATAAGTCTTGCTGAGTTACTTGGCCGCATGGCCTATGCCGCAGGAACTCGATTCTCCCAGCCGCATGAAGATTTAATCCTAGCCGCATAAGGCCCAGTCCTAACTGAGCTGCATGGGCTTCTGAGTCCGGGCCGCATGACCCGATTTATTTTAGCCGTATGCGCCCTCTTACCTATGCAGCCGCATATGTGCCCGCCATACTTAACCGCATGACCCGGAGTCGTTCGAGCCGCATAGGCTCCACTGCTCCTTCAGCCGCATACGCATTCATTGCCCCTGAGCCGCATAAGCATTTCCCCCTGCTGCCGCATGGGACTCCGCCCACCCTGAGCCGCATGAACTCAACACCCTGAGCCGCATGAACTTAAACTCCTGCTAGCCGCATATGCCACTGTCATTTCCTGGCCGCATGAGACCCGGTTACTTTTGGCCGCATAAGGCCCAGTCTTCTCCAGCCGTATGGGCTGTTCTTCTTCCAGCCGCATGTGATCATTACCTGGCCGCATATGCCTTAGCCGCATGGCTCTTCTATAGTCCTGAATATTGATATTTTATTAGATATTTTACGTCCATTTTATATCCTTACGCCTTTTATCCCGAACTTGATAATCCCAATTTGATTGACTTGATTGAAATGATAATTGTACCTGGCATGGTGTGACCAAGTACCCTGACATGACATGATAGTGGCCCGTCGTGGTGCACTCCTGATATGATAACTTGACCTGATAATTTGACCTGCTACACATGACACGACAGTGACCCGTAGTGGTGCACTCCTGACCTAATAACCTGACATGACTGATAGTGGCCCGTCGTGGCGCACTCCTGACTAGCACACTTGATATGATAAACCTGACATGATTATCTCGAATAAGCTGTTGCGACGGCTACCTGACATGATATGACTTGTATAATTAATCCTGACACCGTGGTTGTTTGCATTGATTGTGCTTGTATAAACTACTGGTCCGGTTGTGTCTTGCATCATGTCTAGGGCATGATCCCTGAGTACCACGGTCAGGGATTCATACTGAATCTGGCTAGGTTAATGACTAGATTGATCAAATAGTTCATGGAGAATTTCCCAGTTACCTGTTGCCCCTTTGGTCCCGGCCTTATATATATACATGGGATTTGTTGCTATCCGTGGAGATGAGCGCACTTCCAGCCCGCCGTCGAGTGTGGTACCTTAGGACACATGTATCTTACTACAGTGTGTCTGCTATATCCTGCTATCTTTTCCTTTTCTTGCTGGAATCACTCAGGTAGTAACAAACAGGTAATCAGACTTGGAATTCTCATTTGCATCTTGCTAGTAACTAGGCCTGTGATAACCCTAGTTAGTTAAAGTAGCAAGCCGTACTTATTGCTTGGCCGTGATTGATTGTATGAGAATAATCTGTCTAGTCTTGTCTTGATCCTGTACCAGATTGTTACATGTCTCGATTTTTTATATTTACCTTGTCGATAAATGGTGGGAGAAGCCAAGTTCCGTTCAGACGAAGGGTTACAACCCCGGTCCTTGTTTGGTTTACGGGTTGTAACCTGGTTATCTGAATAGTCCCATGGTTATTTCATCGTATATCACCTGTCATGCTTTACCATATGTTCTGTCTTTTGTTGATTATGTACAAGATTGTCTTTTATATTCACCTGTCATGCTTTTCTTAATTACTGTCTCTTATTATGTAATTATATTCTTGTGCTAATTTGCTGGTTTTAGTTCCTAAGTGAAGCCTCCTTTGTGGCACTTGCTCTTTCTGGGGTCTGACCCAGCTGGTTTTGTATGGCCAGATACCGGAGCAGCAGCAAGGGATCTACCTGCTTTTCAGCCAGATGGTGACCACTAGAGGGAATCCTGGCAACGAGTGGGTTTCTTTTGTTCTCCCACTGTAATTGTACATTATTCTTTTGAGGCGTTTAGCCGCCGAGCAAGTGTTAGCTCGTGTATATTTTACTTACTGTCTGCCTACGGGCTGTAACATGATTGGCAACTCGAGGTTGATCATGTATGACTTAACTCTTGCTAGTCCTTACATTTTGTACGACTAGCTTCATGATCATCTGGATATGTAATGTTTGGGACGCCTTACAATTGTATATTTGGTGATCTGATATCTTGTAACTATCATTACTTGTTGAGATTGAGACACTAGGCTTGTTATTGACCTTAAGAGACTGATGGCTTGTAGATAAACCCTCACATGTCTAGACAGCCGTGACCGTATGGTGGGATGGATTCCATTTCATTATACGTAGCTGGCTATGTCTGCCCCCGCTCTCCAGTATTCTGGTTCTGGGGCGTGACACACAAAAGTCGTCGTATATAGTAAAATATCCAAGTACAAGTAAACTGAAATGTAAAACTGGATACATGTCCAGTTACAAAATGATATAGTCTAATACATGTCTACTCTCAAAGTCTAAGTAAACAAAAGACAACTAGGCGAGGTTCCCTGCAGGAACATCCTCGTAAAGCAGAGCCGGGTCCTCGGCTGTAACTCCATAATACGAATCACAGAGCAACTCCTCCTCAGTAAGTATACCTACAACGTTATCCTGTCAGGACGGGAGCAAGTACTAAATCTAGCAAACTAGCATATGAAACATGGAAATGAACATGAGAGAAATAACTGGAAAGCATGGCATCACATAGTCTATCATGGCAAGGACACATATGTCATAGAGACAGATGTATATGTAATGTTTAAAACTGTAGCAGGTACGTGATCGGTCAATAGGTGTACAATGTACTGAGACACATGTAAATAAAATGTACTTCTGTACAAGTGTAAAGGCGATATATGTACACACGTACAAATACAGCTTGGAGAGTAAGGCCTACGGCGCAGTATCATATAAAATGAAACTTTGCTCGGTACTGAAGAGGGGGATATGATCACGTACTCTACTATCAGTTTTCCCATAACCCATATTCTAATCATGTGAGAGATACATCAAGACTGTTCTAAGCATGGTAGTAACTGGAAGTACAACATGTAGAGATCTAACTTGCTACCCCAAGGATCAGCATATAACATGGTGGGGTTTGCAGTTCATTTATGTGACAATATGTAAAGTTTGTAGAAAGTACTTGCCTCTAGCAAAGTAAAATAAGCTGCGATAAATGTGCTATGGATGCCCGGTAACTCGTCACTGTAGAAGTAAATACAATAACTTAGTTTTACACTAAGCTAAAACACTAGGACACTAATTGGTGAAACACGACTTATGACTGGACACCTAGCCAAAATGATGACTTGGCATAGGAGACCAATGTGGGGTGACACACTATGTTAACTAACTTTCTAGGGTCTTTACACTAGTGAGGGATGGGGTTCAACACGACTAAAACTCCAAATAACACAAAAAGCTGCAAGTCGTAATTAATCAATAAATAAATCAAAAGATCATTATGTTCTAACAATTTTAGAGATAGACAAAAAGCCTAGTTTTGCATAAAACAAAGTACCAAAACGATCCTTGCTAACTATAGAAATTTATTATAATTTTTCTGGAATTTATTAACCAGTACAAATTTTTAAAAATCAGTTTCCTAAGTATACAGAAAATGAGTTTTGGTTTCATATGCCAAACTAGGGGCAAACATAAATCAAATACTACAAAATTATACTAAATTATCTAACTTAACATAGTTCTAAAAACTATTTTTCCATAATTTTAGCAATACTTTAAGTATTTTTAGAAAATCAAAAACAGCATTGCACACAATAATTAATTATCTGCGTATTTGTCCATGTATATAATTTGAACCAAAGTTCAATACAGGACCCAAGGCCATGAATCAAAGTCCAATATGACTTGAACAGGACTTGATGTGTGAAACACATTTGAGCCCAAATACCCATGCTAGGCTTGGACACCAAATGGTTGCAGTAATTTAAATATAATAAAAATATAATTTGGTAAGTCAAAATAAATATTATTATTTTTAATAAGGTAAAGTTTTACATAGTAAC